>CAXIVM010000698.1:0-18257 GCA_964035705.1 Porites rus | reverse complement strand
TATACTTCATCTCCTGGCGGGACAGGGTCTGCAAGACTTCATCCCCAAGTGGACTCGGCCATCTCGTGATGCATTTCGTGGATCAAACATGTTGAAAGCGGAGTTGACCCCTGTGGATGATTGACATTTTCTCAGGTTCGTATGCGATGAAGAGGGTGTGCAAACCAAGGCATTACACTTTCTATTCAGTTACGCAGGCCTCCGAGGAGGAATTTCCCCAGAGATTTGTCATCCAAAGTGGAATGGTTTTCGGCGCGCAACACGTGCTGCAAAGATTCAATATGACCTCTTACGCCTTACCATTGCAGCGAACTATTCCCACGGTGCTCGTGTGACAGGGGAAAGGGCAACCCGTCGTAAACTTGCTTTGCAGAAGTTCCTAGAGAGCCAGCCGGATTCGTTTTTCGAGGAGTTGAATGAAGAAGTCATACTTGATCGTGACCTTGGCAATGTTGATTCTGCACAACTCAACGTTGACTCACGGGTCCTGGTCGAAGAGTATCTGGAATCAGATTCCATTCGTAGGAAGGGCGACTATGTTTCCTGAGCTGAGTTTATTTCAATTTTTCTGTGTTTCTAAACCCACACTACATCCACGTCCAGTACATGTACATTATGATGGCATTGCCATTACAATAATTGCACATATCATTACATCTCATTTTGCGACAACGTCATTCGTGACACACACTAACTACTTTACCTTCGTGATGAAATGTTACATTCAGAAACACTATCAGTCTGAGTCAATGATTGCGTGTTCTGGTTTTATTTTTAGCAAATGAATCTATCAAGTAAAATCAGAATTGTCAACTGCAAGGTGAAGAACAAATCTTGGTTTGGCGTTCTCAACGTCTTGCGGCTTATGGTACAAGATTGGGCCGTGCTGCGTGTGGCGTCGGAGGCAATCATTGCTGCAGGTATAGCATCTCAGCCTCAATTGGTTGGGCGTGGATTGAATGGGAGACAAATGTATTATTAAGTAGTATGTGACTGAATGTCTCAGTCTGACAAAATAGTTCAGTGAGTACAGCTGGGAGGATTTGAGACCAAGCGTCTGATTCTGCCCTAGACCACTCATTTAAAAAAAACACAATTACAATCAGTCAGGGAATCACACAGCGCTGACTGAATTCTGTCTGATTAGATTCTGATGCATCCCAGCAGCGGCTCCCCACTGTAAAGCATGTCATGTACTAGTAGTAGAAGATGATGCAGGCACCTCCGACAAGCAGCAAATGTTTCAGTATTAAGGTTGGCTATCTATCATCACTACCCAGCCAGCAGGTCCCAGCCGAATCGGTCAGAATAATAAAGATAATAAAAGCATAGAGATTGAAAGAACATTATATTATTATGACTGGGTGGCAAGTCAAGTTCAGGGAAAAAAGCAAAAACACATACTACGACTATTAATCATTATTGTGACACCACTCACAAGTTACTTAAATATATTAAAGTAGCAATTTGCGGACGAGCCATGACATCATGCATCATATCTGAAAACAACCCACGATTGACTGAGTGAGTGGGTGTGAAAACAAACTTATATTATAACTGACAGGATGGTGGTCCTTACCTTTCCAGGCATGTTTTTTAATTCTCAACTTTGGTAATTGCGTGTTGCTCTGCGACTGTGCATGAGGCTGATGAGGAAGATGACAATGATGCTGCGGCTGGAGCTGACGATGCTGAAAACGACGACGATGAAGAAAACGATGATCCCGATGACCATGAAATGGGGCCTGCTGGATGTAGTGCTAGACCTCTGAGCAAGTCAGAGCTTTATGCTGCTTACAAAGGCAAGGGGCCTCATGCAATGTACTATGACATCATGCACGACGACAAGCTTCGGGCTTCTGCAGAGATTCTGTGTCAGGTGGCCAGGCCACTTCATGAGCAGTACAGGAATGATTTGAAAGCGCAACAAGGTGATTTAGATGAGATTCTGGCGTGGAATGCCTCAAGGTCACTAGGGGGAACTATGTCTGCTGTGAATAAAATCTTGATGGCCTCATCAACTTCACACCTATTTCGTGTTATGAGAGTTTCTGGGCATTGCAACCCTCCTGTGGATTATGACCCTGTGCAGCTGGAAGATGACATTGTCTTGGCTGAGAAAGCGTTCTGCTTCTCCATCCACCTCGCAGGCAACTACGCGTGGAGCGAGCAATACAACCAATTGACACTTCCCATGGCAGCCGCTTCACTGCTGTCGCAGAGTCAATGTGACAGGTTGAAAGGTCTCAAGCATTTGAAACGGCTTGTGAAGGCAATCACCTTGGCTGAAGATTTGGTGTCAGGAGGGAAAAGGCCAGATCTTGAACCAGTCCTGTCAACCTTGGCCTTCCAAGAGGAGCCCCTAGCTCGGGAACTCATGATTCTACTGACAAAGGGACGATTCAACTGCGATGAAACGTCCATTCAAGATTGCGTCAAGGTCATGACTCGTTATTGCGGCGGGTCATCCTCCACCAAGGAAGTGCTGGAATCAACGTTTGGCCATCTCTCCTACTGCGTTTCTGCCAGCAACAAAAACAAAAGACTCAATCCTCATTGCATTTGGTACTACGCCACAAGCAGCCCTTATGTCGCTGCATCCGGCATGGACCAGCGCTTGCCCACCACTGAAGAGTGGCTTAATTGTGCGTCTGAATTTGGCCAAAGTAACTCTGATATGATGAAGAACTTCAACAGTGCATTTCTGCCTAACACAACGGCCTTCCCTGAGGCGCCTGGGATCCAGATCCCGTGCACTGTGGCTGGTGTTCAGAAAACTGAATGGAGGCTGGCGGGGCCAGCGTCTCATTACAATAGCTCTGCAGCAGCTGCGTACTTGATCTTTGACGCGCCAACATCATTTGCAAACTGTAGCTTCAGCTGGGCAGGCCTGCAACTGGGTCTTTCTGTTCTCTGTTTACCGGCGATGCTGTTTGAATTACATCTTGTTATTAATTTCATAATTAGTCTAGATGACACCCTTCGAGTTGTCATTTTTTAATTACAGGTGTTGTCAAATTACAGCGGTTGTAACGTATGTTATTCTTTATTTATGTATTTGTTTAATACCCATCAGATCATCAGTTTGAATCAATTCATTTAATGGAGTCAGCTCCTTATCATAATATTGGCAACGCGATCCAGTGGTCCAGGCGTTTTCTTGGTCAAGGGCGAGATCTACAAAAACAAACAAGGAGAATACTTTTTGAGCTTGGGCTTCCAGCAATATGCTGCGCTTGGCATTGAACTGGAATCACACATCATTGGCGAGAAGGACCGTTCAATTATCCTGGCTGACTTCAATTTTGACACATAATAGTATGTGTTTAAAGATATGATCTTATTGGCGCAATAATACATATGAACGTTGACTGGAAGGAAGTCTTGGACAGTAACATTATATTTGTTTGATTTTAATATACTTTTCAAGTGGAATCCATCATCAACTGATTTCATTTGATGAATGTCGAACAAAAACACTCCTGTCAGGAATTCCTCACTTTCAAGAAGAACGAGAAGTCAGTTAGTACCCTGCACAATTTCACCATTGACGAATCCAGCTGCTCTTGGCGCTACGTCCATCAGCGTGTCTTGCCTCCTGCTTGCTTGCCTCAAGACATAGCTCTATTTGGATTTGGGTCTGCTTTTGAGGTCACGAAGCTGGATTCATTACTTCGTGGGTCGATTCAAGCTGGAATTAGTCTGACAATTCCAAGGTTGCTCCAAGTCTGCAAGGCTGTGAAATGCCCTATGCCAGCTGAGGGAAGTGGCAAGGGTGGGAGAAAAAAGAAAGTTGACTATGTGAAAGCCCTGGTCAGCTTTTTGTGGCCGAGTGAAACCGAGGAGTTTCGCAAGGGTGTGAGACAGACAATGATGGGTGGAACACGCGATGAACCAATGGATTTGAATGTGCTGGCTTACATTGCAGAGCTTGACACCGACAACCAAGAGTCATTTAGCCGATTGAAAAAAAGACGCACAACGGCAGTTCGAAGAGAAAATCTTTGCTCGAGGGCATGCTGCGGGTGTGTCAGGCAAAGCTGGTGATCTTGACCCTGAGACTGAAAAGAAAAACGCCGAAGCGGCAAAAGCAAGAGCAGAGAAAATCATGGCAGACAAGAAATCTGCTGAAAAGAAAGAACACGTGCGACAGTGGAATCTCACCCCGCCTGATCTGCGAAAGCTCTTGCCAGCTGGAGGAGCGGTGGCGCCGGGCACATTCTGGATGCGATGGCATCCAGTCCAACGTTGGTGGCGCGTGACATATCCAACCAGACCCTTTTCTGGGTTAAGTAGATGTTTGTGTTTATGATGAATAATGGTTAGTGTTTATGGTGTTTGAATCACTGGTTATTGGTTTGGAATCTTGGGCCCACCATCAACTGAACAATCAGTACAATCGAAAATACGTGTGTAGTGATGTTTTTGATACTTGGTCAATTTTGAAGATGAACAACTGTGTCAACCAAAGGCTAGTATTTCATTTAGTAGCGTAGTTATAGTTAGTATGACTGGACATGACTGGACCGTGTCCTGCCTCACCAGAATCAGAATCTGTGTGTTTGAATCGAAAACGGTTTAACCAAGGCGTTGCTCTTGAGAATCAAAGCTGTCAGCGATCGTTTCCAACAGCTCAGTGCCCAGATGCTCTAACAGCCCTGTGCACAGTCTTGGAATTTGCCTACGACCGCTGGAACAAGTTGAACGAGCAGAAGTATGATTTGCACCCTGTCTGTTTAAGCTCTTGTAAATCCTGAGGTTGGCTATACTCTGTTACAATGGTTTGGTGTAACCGGTTACCAATTTAATTGGGTTAACGTGATGACCAGTAAAAAACAAACATGGTCGTATTTTGGTGTAAAACGTGGATGGTCCAGGTGAAGTGTACCGCAAAAAGTGGTGTTACTGTTGGTGTAGTGAGTGATTAGAGTAGACCGGTGGGTTGGTCTGGCAATCATGGTTGGTGCAATGATGGGTTGTAAGAACCGGTGTTTGATTCATATAATGCATAATAATAAAGATATTGCAGGTCCAAAGTAAGTAAGTAGTTTGCTCCTGGCTGGTGGATTGTTTGGCATTGATGAATGGTTTTGGTAATATTTAATTATCGTAAAAAAGAAACATTACTTCTAAATGTGTGGTGTTTGAATTGTCATGAAGAAAAGACTACTGTCCAACGGTTGAACTTCACCCTCAGAATCCACACGTTCGTGAAAAAAATGTCAGTTGACTGACCCCCGATCCGAGAGCTGACATCCATTTATAGTCAGAGTCATAACTCCTGTCCTTGTCTTCATTATCTGTTTTTCATAAACATACTGCTAATCAACCGAGGCCTTCCATGGAGGAAATGATGGAGCACATCGACACATTGAATTTGGACGCATGAGTGGAGAGCCAGGTCAGGTGCGAAGCGATGCTCTGGTTCTTCTGACACTACTTCTGCGAAGCAGAACACTGGCATGAAATTTGCCAAAGACAACGGAAACCGCAAACGAAAAGAATAAATGACACAGATAGCGCCACCTGACAGATTACTTTTACCACTCACTCAAGTGGGAATAAGTGGGCAGCGTGAGTGAATCCAGGAACATAGCCATCCAAATGTCTTATTATGACACTATTTTTAATTTGTTAAAAATAAGACTATGTTGATAATGCTCGAGGGTAGGGGTGGTGGGGGTGGGGGTGGCATCCAACCTCATGATCTTTGTCACTTGGGGGCAGTGAGGGGCTTTGGCATAAACCTTCTGTGCTACGTATGCTTCAATGGCCGCTTCGCTGCTCTTCTGAGTTTGAACGTTTTTTAATTGTTTGGGACATATTAATATGTTGGCGATCTACTCGTTACCGGATTAGTCAAACTGGTTTGATCTGTTTTCTTTGCATATCAGGATGGGACCAGCGTGGCAAAGAAATTGGCAACCGCTTACCGTGCTTTTGCGGCCTATTGCAAGGCAAGACAGGAAACACCAATGATCAAACATTTCACGAAGGACAACTTGGGATGGGAGTCTTTGAGACACTTTCCGCAGTCAAGCTGCAAGGCATCTGACAGCAAACTCATTTTGGGGTTCCTTCTACACTTTTTGTCAAAGCTGGATGGGGATGCAGGTCCTGTTGAACGCGATGCATTTTTGGCTGGAAAGGCCATCGACGACTTCCTGAGAATTTGCTACACAGAAACAACCTTCTTGTCGAGGAACAGGCCATAGGTTGCGTAGCGCTGCTCCAGGTTTGGTCAGAAAAGTTCTATGCTTGCGCGTTGCAATGCAACAGACGTGAGCTGTGTTTCTTTTCCTTGACACCGAAGTACCACTACGTGTTGCACGTCTGCCATGATTTGCGTGTTCAGCTCCTTGCCAACGGGCGTCGCAATTTGAGGGTTTTAAACCCTGCGATCTTTAGCGCCCAAATGGCAGAGGATTACGTGGGCAGATCCAGCCGCCTGGTGCGCACTGTGCACCCAGCAACTGTTTCATTGAGGACGGCTCAAAAGTGGCTAGTCCAAACAAAGAGGCTTTGGGACCGAGAGTTGGAGAAGTAAACAGGCGAATGGACCATCAGGTGTATATAAATATATACACTTTAAGTTTTCGGCGCAGTGCATTCCCAAGAAAATCAGCAACAATCCCATAGAAAGATTTTCACGGAGGGGCCCCATACCGATTTATATACATTTGATGGTTCACGATTGCGGATTGCGTGGGTGTGTCTGTGGTGTTTGTTGTTTGTTTGTGTGTCTCTGTGTGTGTAGCACTAAGAGTTATGCCAAAGAACACGCTTAAATATAGATACAACAAACTAAAATGTCACGGATATAAAACCAACTGCCACATCTCGGCATGCTGCATACAGTGCAAGCATCGATAGACCATCAACGAACCATGAAGCAGGATGGTGTGTGCCAACTATACATGCCAGTGCAGAATCGCTATGTCTGAAGCCAAGACCTACCGTGCTTTCGTTTGCGGGCGGATCGGAAATTTGATCGGAAATTTGGTTTTCCACGCATGGTTCTGCTGTGGCCAATGCAGTTTGCTTGGTCTCGAAGCCAGAATCTCCCACCCACCCGGTTCCGTTGTCGGAAATTTGGTTTTCCACGCGTTCTGCTGTGGCTAATGCAGTTTGTTCGGTCTCGAAGCAAAATCTCCCACCCACCCGTTCCCATTTTGTATACATGGGCGCTCGTTCTCCCACATGGGCGCTCAGTCTGCCGAATTGCCAGCCTTTCTGATGCCGCCAAAAAATGCAAAACCAAAAATTTTTGGTTTTTCGCGAAAAACGAGAAAAGGTACTACGAAGCCATGTCTAGGTGTTCCAAGGCACAGAAAGCAAGCCAGAAGACACCCTTCGAGTCAGGAAAACACCCTGGCACGGCGTGACGGAGCAGCCTCCTGCCGTCCCTCTGCCCGGGCCAAACGTCACTCCTGAACCGAATGAAAAAATCAAGGCTCTGGCAGGCAATTCCACTGTTCCAGGGGCAGAAACCAAGCCACAAGACACCCTTCGAATCAGGAAAACACCCTGGCACGGCGTGACGGAACAGCCTCCTGCCGTCCCTCTGCCCGAGCCAAACGTCACTCCTGAGCCGAATGAAAAAATCAAGGTTCTGGCAGGCAATTCCACTGTTCCAGGTGCAGAAAGCAAGCCAGAAGACACCCTTCGAATCAGGAAAACACCCTGGCACGGCGTGACGGAACAGCCTCCTGCCGTCCCTTTGCCCAGGCCAAACGTCAGAAAACACCCTGGCACGGCGTGACGGAACAGCCTCCCGCCGTCCCTCTGCCCGGGCGAAACGTCACTCCGGAACCGAATGAAAAAAAATCAAGGTTCCGGCAAGCAATTCCACTGTTCCAAGGCACGGAAAGCAAGCCAGAAGACACCCTTCGAATCAGGAAAACACCCTGACACGGCGTGACGGAACGGCCTCCTGCCGTCCCTCTGCCCGGGCCAAACGTCACTCCTGAACCGAATGAAAAATCAAGGTTCTGGCAGGCAATTCCACTGTTCCAAGGCACAGAAAGCAAGCCAGAAGACACCCTTCAAATCAGGAAAACACCCTGGCACGGCGTGACGGAACAGCCTCCTGCCGTCCCTCTGCCCGGGCCAAACGTCACTCCTGAACCAAATAAAAAAATCAAGGTACTGGCAAGCAATTCCACTGTTCCAAGGCACAGAAAGCAAGCCAGAAGACACCCTTCGAATCAGGGAAACACCAACAGCCTCCTGCCGTCCCTCTGCCCGGGCCAAACGTCACTCCTGAAGTGAATGAAAAAATCAGGGTGCTGGCAGGCAATTCCACTGTTCCAGGCGCAAGACACCCTTCGAATCAGGAAAAGGTTCTGGCAGGCAATTCCACTGTTCCAAGGCACAGAAAGCAAGCCAGGAGACACCCTTCGAATCAGGAAAACACCCTCCTGCCGCCCCTCTGCCCGGGCCAAACGTCACTCCTGAGCCGAATGAAAAAATCAAGGCACCCTGGCACGGCGTGACGGAACAGCCTCCTGCCTTCCCTCTGCCCGGGCCAAATGCACTCCTGAACCGAATGAAAAAATCAAGGTTCTGGCACAGAAACCAAGCCACAAGACACACTTCGAATCAGGAAAACACCCTGGCACGGCGTGACGGAACGGCCTCCTGCCGTTCCCCTGCCCGGGCCAAACGTCACTCCTGAACCGAATGAAAAAAGGGCCAAACGTCACTCCTGAACCGAATGAAAAAAATCAAAGTTCTGGCAGGCAATTCCACTGTTCCAGGCGCAGAAACCAAGCCACAAGACACCCTTCGAATCAGGAAAACACCCTGGCACGGCGTTCCAAGGCACAGAAAGCAAGCCAGAAGACACCCTTCGAATCAGGAAAACACCCTGGCACGGCGTGACGGAACAGCCTCCTGCCGTCCCTCTGCCCGGGCCAAACGTCACTCCTGAGCCGAATGAAAAAATCAAGGTTCTGCCCTTCGAATCAGGAAAACACCCTGGCACGGCGTGACGGAACAGCCTCCTGCCGTCCCTCTGCCCGGGCCAAACATCACTCCGACGAACCGAATGAAAAAATCAGGTTCTGGCAAGCAATGCCACTGTTCCAAGGCACAGAAAGCAAGCCAGAAGACACCCTTCGAATCAGGAAAACACCCTGGCACGGCGTGACGGAACAGCCTCCTGCCGCCCCTCTGCCCGGGCCAAACGTCACTCCTGAACCGAATGAAAAAATCAAGGTTCTGGCAGGCAATTCCACTGTTCCAGGCGCAGAAACCAAGCCAGAAGACACCCTTCGAATCAGGAAAACACCCTGGCACGGCGTGACGGAACAGCCTCCTGCCGTCCCTTAACCGAATGAAAAAATCAAGGTTCTGGCAGGCAATTCCACTGTGACGGAACAGGCTCCGCCGTCCCTCTGCCCGGGCCAAACGTCACTCCTGAACCGAATGAAAAAATCAAGGTTCTGGCAGGCAATTCCGCTGTTCCAAGGCACAGAAAGCAAGCCAGAAGACGCCCTTCGAATCAGGAAAACACCCTGGCACGGCGTGACGGAACAGCCTCCTGCCGTCCCTCTGCCCGGGCCAAACGTCACTCCTGAACCGAATGAAAAAATCAGGCAATTCCACTGTTCCAAGGCACCTTCGAATCAGGAAAACACCCTGGCACGGCGTGACGGAACAGCCTCCTGCCGTCCCTCTGCCCGGGCCAAACGTCACTCCTGAACCGAATGAAAAAACCAAGGTTCTGGCAGGCAATCCACTGTTCCAAGAACAGCCTCCTGCCGTCCCTCTGCCCGGGCCAAACGTCACTCCTGAACCGAATGAAAAATTCAAGGTTCTGGCAGGCAATTCCACTGTTCCAAGGCACAGAAACCAAGCCACAAGACACCCTTCGAATCAGGAAAACACCCTGGCACGGCGTGACGGAACAGCCTCCTGCACTCCCTCTGCCCGGCCAAACGTCACTCCTGAACCGAATGAAAAAATCAAGGTGCTGGCATGCAATCCACAAGACAACCTTCGAATCAGGAAAACACCCTGGCACGGCGTGACGGAGCAGCCTCCTGCCGTCCCTCTGCCCGGGCCAAACGTCACTCCTGAACCGAATGAAAAAATCAAGGTTCTGGCAGGCAATTCCACTGTTCCAAGGCACAGAAAGCAAGCCAGAAGACACCCTTCGAATCAGGAAAACACCCTGGCACGGCGTGACGGAACAGCCTCCTGCCGTCCCTCTGCCCGGGCCAAACGTCACTCCTGAGCCGAATGAAAAAATCATGGTGGCAGGCAATTCCACTGTTGCAGGCACAGAAACCTGTGCACCGAGCACCAAAAACACTTCGGGCTGAGATCTTGGCAGGCAATTCCACTGTTGCAGGCACAGAGTTCCACTGTTCCAGGCACAGAAACCTGTGCACCGAGCACCAAAAACACTTCGGGGTGGGATCTCTGAGATAAAGAAGCAGCAACCCACCTTATGGCCACAACTGATACAACAGAACGTACCATTTCGGGGTGCGCTCCCCCTTGCTGCACCACGGGGTCGGCGGATATATACATTCGTGATTATCGGAAGGAGATGCCTGCGGTTATGGATTTATATGGTGTGTGGCTTGACTGGCTAGGTGGTAGCCGCCTGGTCACAGCTCGGCTTTCCTTTGCCGCCAAAGAGCACAAATGTGGAGTGCAAACACCTCAATGACATTGGCTGCACCTTCGACACAAGAAAGACAAATCTGTTTTTACCAATGATGAATCAAATTGAACAGCTCATCACTAGGAATAAGAAGCTACTAGGGGCTCCTGGCCTTACTACTCACAAAAGTTGCGGTCAATGTCTGCGCGCATCCTCCGGCCCTACACCGTGTTGGTGGGTGCCGAGGAGTTTGGTAAGATATCTACGTGAAAGATATGAACAAAAATGTGCAATGTACAAGTGAGACAAGTCTAGCTACGTGAAACCGAATGTCCGCGTGGCACGAAGGGCTCGAATCATCTAATTCCTAATTCGGATCGGCCGGGATAGACACGGTATCAAGGTCGCCTTTCCGGTTCCAAATCTATCGCAAATTTCGACGATAAAGAAATCGCTGATGAAAAGTAAGCGAGAGTGCTTCGACGACCGGAAGAGACGGGACGATGAATCGCATCGGGATCAGACCATCAGGGTGGTAAGGAGGTTTGCAATGAAGATCGGCAGCATATTGAATCAATGTGCGTTGTACAGCACCGGCATTAGGCATTTGAGGGCGTAATGCGAATCCTCCTGTGTAAGAACGGCCCCAGCCAACTTGTGTTAGACTGATGGATCCGGTCTTAGTGTATTTGGGGAGCAGTGGCGTGCTCGTGTAACTTTGCAAGTAAATAACGATGGTGCGAAAAGCTTCGGCTTGTTCACGGAGGGCCCTTTTGGGTATGGGCAGAGCCAGTACCCTTGGATCTTGCCAATGGACAGGTTGCGCTCTTTGTGAGTTAGGCAGATGCATCCAGGTGGGAAACTGGACGCCGGTATCAACTACAAATGCAACGGTAAGCTCATGCCAGGTGATTCCCTGAGTGATCATTGGATCGGCATGAGCGACCATAGGGTCCGGCCATATGAGAGATGCACAGAAACGGAGCACCAAATCTGCATATTGATTGCCCCACACACAGGCGGTAAGCCAAGCAGGATGGATATCTGGGTAGAAATTAACAACGGGAGGAGGGACAACATAGTGTTCTCGCTGGCGAAAAATGTTACCCCGTCCAGGGAGGCTTCCTGTTGTGCCGAACCGGTATTACAGGCAGGTTTGGCAGTTTTATGTTGAAGGTGACAGAAGTTGAGATCAGCCAAATACAAAAGGATCGCCTTAGTTTGCCTGTATTGATCTTGATGCCAGATGTTGGCCTTGGAGAACAATTGATCAATGATGGGATGGTCGGTTTGTCGTGCTCGCACAGCCGCGAAATCTGCCCATGAATTGCCTAGTGCGTCGTCGCGCGTAGGACCAGGTGGTAACGAGTTGATGTCTTGGTGTGAGCGGACCTTGCGCAAAACAAAATGCGTAGGTTGCCAGAATTGTGCAATGATGCGTAAGAGATCGGCATTGGCAAGTCGGTGCCAGGAAGGGTGAATGGCAGGATTAGTTGTTTCTCGGATCACGTTAATAACATATTGCGAATCGGTAGTGGTCACGATCTGCTGGTGCCACTGGTGTGTAGATGCGTGTTGAACAATCCAGGCCACTGCAGCAAGTTCGGCTCGGGCGATGGATTGCGCCCCGTGTACGTGCTGTATTTTAATTGTCAAGAATGGTTCAGTACTGAGATCAGGGAGAAATTGCACAACAGACCACGCTGCCCGACGAGTGACCGGCTGGATCGGTGCGTCAGCTGATCCGTCAGTATAAAAATAAAGGACATTGCCTGCCTGTCGGATGGTTGTATGTTCAGTATCGGTGCCACGGTGCCGGAGGAGTTGGCGAATGACCTCCAAATCGGGACAGCTATGTGGCAAAGGTAACCAGAGTTTATCAGGATTGTCTGCAAGGTAACGAACTGCCAATGGGTGTCGCTGACGTACATGCGCAAAATCTGGGCAATCGAGTTGTTGATGGGAATGGGTCTCAACCTGACCACAAAATGGACAGTTGGCGTCGACAGTCGAGGTCCATTGGGCTTTGACAGCACCGACTTGGTACCCTCCCGTCAAATTATATGCGAGTTGTCGAATGGTGGTGACAGACATAGATTGAATCACTCGAGACAACAGGGTATAGTCAAAAGGGTGGTCAGTCGCCCCTTTCCGGTGACAAATATTTCGATGAATATGATAGGCCCATGCTTGACGAAGGATGGATCGAATAGAAGCAAGGGAATCGTGTTGAAGGGAAATGGACAAGTATCCATCGAGGAAAAGAGAACCATCGTCTTGTAATGACCACCCGACTATATTTAAATATCGTGCTAGAGCGCCCGCAGGGCCGATAGCGGGTCCCGTGTGGTGAATTACAGCGTTGGTAAACTCGCTGGCTAGGGCAGGGTTGATGTGATACATACGGCGCAAGAAAGCCAGGGCGGTTGAAATCACATAGAGGAGTGGGTCTTGCAATTGTTTGCTAAAGATATGGACTGCGAGCCAGCTCGAGATCTGGGATTCTGGGCCAACCAGGGCCATGGCTGCCTCCCGGCGTAATGTGCGAAAATGGCTATCCCCAACGACCTGTGTCTCTGCTCCAAAGAATGCGTGGGGCCATACCCTGGACATGCATTCCAACACCAAACACAAGCATTCAGCCAAAAGTAATCGATTCGCCCATAACAGATCCAAACGTACCTTACTTCCAAGCATGCTTCCCTGCATGTCTTGACTTGAGCCAAAACAAAAAACACAAGTTAAAAAAAAAAAAACTAAAAAAGTCAAAAAGCAAAAAGTTAAAAATCCCAAGTTTGGCATCGAAACTTCGAAACTTTCCAAACACGCACCGACAACAATAGGCGCCAATAACGCAATCTGATTTTTTCTCTCGATCTGAGACAGAGAGTTGGTTGGTTCGCGCGAGCACTCAGCGATGTAGGCCGCCTGGCATTTGAAACCAATTTGGATGCGTGGACGAATGGCGAAAACAAGCCAGGCTTACCTCAAAGCTGGTCAAACTTACTTTTCAGACCCAACAAAAATCTCTTCAAAGTATTGGTCGCCGCAGTTCTCGGGTGGCACTTCTTGGTAACGGCCATGGTCTTCTTTAGCATGTCCTCGTCCATAAAGCAAGTTCCAATCCATGGATTGCGGACACAATCCTGTTCTGTATCGCACAAAAGGAAAATATGATGTAACAAGTGCCACTTTGGCCGAATCTGCCACACCTTCATTTTGCCTGGATATCCTTGCTGGTGAAGGATCAAAAATTCCCGCAAAAGGAACTCACCCAGAATCCTCACTTGTTTTCCTTCATTCTTTGTCAAAAAATGAGACTTCGCCCCCATGATCCCAATTGCATGGTGACTGGCCCAAATCACGGAGTGGACATGTGGATTGCCACAATCCTTGGTATTGAGTTCATGCCAAAGCCAGCGGAGCACAGTTTTTTGGTCAACAAACCTTGCAAAACTGATGACCCCATTTTTGTGTTTAGACTGGCCGTCATACTCCCAAAATGTTTCAAGTTCTTGTTACCATTGCAAAAGTTCCATACCAAGGACATTCCAATGTCCAAAAGATGTCTATTTCTCACCAGGGGCAGATAGAGTCGTTTTACGGTTTTTGGCTTGTCACAAGTGTGGCTACACCAAACGCCCAAAACGCATTTCGCAAAAGTTTAGAGTAGTTACGCATGTCCAGGACTGCTGTCTGAATGAACCGGGCCTTTTGAAGAATATCGTTGGCAAAGCGACGAATCCTTCGGCATCGTTGGATTGCACTATGGATTTTTGTGTTCAGGTGACCCAAAGTGATGTGTCGAGTGTAGTGGGTCATGCAACCTAAGTCTTTAGTAGAGTTGAGGACTGGGACTTGATTGTTATCTGGAAATTCCTGGTTTAAAAACTCTGTCCAGTCTTTACGCGCTTCACTGGTAGCGCCCCAGGCCCATGATTTGGCATAGTCGATCTGCATGCGAAGAGCGTGAACGAAGTCTTGGATGCGACGGAAAGTGACAATGTTATCACGCTGATTGGTAGTCAAATAGGACCAATTGTCTGCGTAAGCAAAAGGGAAGACGGTAGGTGATTGAATGGTCCAATAAAAGGCCGAAGAGACAACAAGCATGGCACAGACTGACAAACTATCTCCTTCGGGAACCCCTGTGGTCATATGGAGAGGGGGGCCTACGCAGTTTCTGACCTGCAGTCGACGGGTCATCTTACGGAGATTGAGAAACCAGAACTGTACGGAATCTGGCGGGACTCCATGGTAGATCAAAAGGTGGTAGATGACCCTACGCGGCAGGAGATTAAAAGCTTTGATCAGATCAAGCGTAAAACCCCGCCACGGTGCAGAACGATTTTTGGCCTTTTCAATATGAAATTGTTGGAGAAATGTAATGTCTTGGACCCCTCTAAATGGCAACCCACCTGAGATGGCACTCGGCCACGTCTGTGCCCAGTGACTAAGCAATTGATCTGCAATGAGTTTGGACGTCAGACGGCTAAGGTAACCTAAGATAGTAATAGTGCGGCCGTCATTGATAGAGGTAGGTGGGTTCTTTTTGGCCAAAAGTATTACACGTGCGATCATCTGATGCGTCGAGAGCCCTTGTGGCCAAATGTGGGCAAAAATATTGGCCAAATCCTGAATAGCTTCTGGGGGAAGAAGTTGAAGTTCTTCCGCACGCCAGCCATCAATTCCGACTGCTTTAAAGGGCTTGAGTCGCTGAATGGTATGTGTAATTAGTTGCGGATCGGTCCAGGTGATGGACAGAGGAGTCTGTGGTGGGATCCTATTGAGCAAGGAGTGCAACAGTGGGTCCCAGGTCTGATCGGCTTGTTCGTCCTCTGGCGTGTCACGATTCCAAAATTGGGACCAGTATTGCTCAAAAGGGCCGACCATGTCGGGTAGCTCGAATGCATAAATGTTTTGTTGTATGTCCGCCATGAGTGGGAGAACTCCATCGAGGACTTGGCATGTGAGAGAATTTGCCTGTTGTTCTATGATCCGGAGATTGGCATCACCAAATCGAGCTGCAGCATAAAGTCGAAACGTGACTGGTTGATGAATCACAAGGCGAATGGGTCCCTTTGATATCCGCTGCAAAGTGGCCTGTGCTTGGAGCTGGATAGGGAATCCTGGTAAAACTTTAGATTCTTGTGCTCTAAGTTGTTTATAGAAGCGGGAGCTGGATTTGTGTTGAACATCTAATTCCATGCCATATTTATTCGAGAGTCGGCGAAACTTGGCTTCTTGTTGGCAATATAAGTCGGCATCATATTGGGTGATTTGACGAACTGTGTACAATTGATCCGAAGTCGGAAGGTCGGTGGGAATTGCAGCAATGGCCTCAAATTGCAACAACCACCTGGTCCATGAATTGCCATAACCATTGGCCAGTCGGATGGCCTGCCATTGGAGGACAAGCGAAGGAAACTGAGGCAAGGATGGCCAGTTGGCGGCAGGAATGCTATCCAGATTGTATTTTTTATAGAGCTGTTCAAGACATCGCAAACGGCGAACTTGTCGAACTTTGTGGCGGCTCCGAAGGGAGGTGACCTCCACCGGTGGCTCATAACAGCCAGTCCAGTCTTTTTTGGGAGAACGTGGGCTCGAACTATGTATGAGACGTGGTGTAGTACAACGACCTCGGTAAGTCTTCGGCAAAAAGCGTTGACTATTAACCAATGGATCAAGACGGTGCTGCGATTGAAGGACAAGGTCGACTGCTTTTTCCGTTTGAGCTGACCATCGATACAGACTGGTGCTTGCATCATCGGAAACATGAACAGGGCAACTACGTCGTACCCTTCTATATTGATGTGCAAATTCATGACGGTCGATGTTGAAGAGAGTCCATGACCGGGGTACGAACCATGTTTGTGATGCGAAATGTGTAGTTGGTAAATTGAGTTGGACATGAACAGCACAGTGGTCTGCAAACTGGTGTTCTGGACCGATATCAATACGAAAAATATGTGGTAAGAGCGTTGGATGAAGAATCATGGAGTCAAATCGTGTAGCTCCTTTACATGTAGGCGGTAGCTCAAAGCCAAAAGCCCGACGATGGAAGTCAAACATTTCACAGCATCCCATGTGACCAAAAAGCGGCATGCATCGAGTTTTTGAATGTCGATATTAACATCGCCAGCAATCACAAATGGAAGATCTGTGGAGAGTACATGATGAAGAATGTCTTGAAGGAATTGATTGTTAACAATTCTGGCCTCGGCCGATTTTCCCGTGTGGAAGTATGTGGAAACGACCAGAACATCTACGACTCCGGTAGACACTATAGCACTATTCATTCGGCAAGTTTCCCATGCAGAAGGAGTGAAAGTATGTCGTGCATCTCGTGATGGCAAACGAGTCAAAATGGCCGTCCCCAGGTTATCTCCTCTAAGGGTGTATCCCAATGTTGGATCCGTTTTGGTGATTTTATCAGGGACCGGTGCTGACCAATAGGTGTGGTACTTTGTAGTACGGATAGCTTGATTAAAGGCCGTTTGAACATTGCGTGTAGCCGCAGTTTCTGCCAGACAAAGAATGTCTGAGTTTAACCCTAGGAGGTCGTCTTCTTTTTGATAAATGGTTGTGGATTGAGTAGACTAAATGTCAATTGTGTTGTTGTTGCAGTAGATCCCGCAGGGCCAGGGTTCTGTGCCTCTCCAATACGTGTGGACCGTTCCAATCATGGTTCCATTGCTTGGATGGAAAAGTGCATCGATAGAACTGTGGCTCGAAATGTGAAAGTGGTGTGTGACTGGTCAAGCATATGTCCGAAATAATCAGGACATCGGCTCTTTTGTACTTCCGGTTGAGATCTGAAAAACGCGACAATCGGTCTGGGGTATCACACGATATCGCACTGATGTGATCTGGATGTGTCGTGTAAGGGATTGCAGTGCTATGCTAACATTGAAATCAACTAAAAACCCCTGGCCGTGGATGTGACCGACTTGTGGGCCACGATGCAGCGTCTTGATGGTCCTCCGAGAAACAAAGAAAATCACTGTTAAGTGCACTGTGGTCGGTAGATGTGAAGTAACCAGTAGGGTATGTGCAATGACTACGGCATTGATAGGGCTGAGGACACCCCGTCAGCGGAGTGGAATCCTAAAAGATCCATGAAGGTCGAGCTATGTGGTAAAAACCACATATCTAGATACATGCATTGCTGAAGGTCAAAAAAAGACACAAAAATACGTGAATAATGGAAGACTTATAGGCAGAAACACCAGAGGATCTTCACTCATGTTGCACACAACATATATCAGACCCAAAATATCGTACAGGAAACTAGTGTGACCAACAGCAAAACGAGCGTGAGCAAGAATTAATGCATTGAATTGAATGGCCACAAATTGTCAAGACGAAGGCTCCACCTGCATATCTGATGCCGATTTTGAACGTTTCGATGGTTCATCAGGCCTGAATGGTTCAACTTGGCCAAAATGGCGTTGAAGCCTTCCTTCATGCCTGTATTCGTTTCTTGCAAACTCCGCTCTATGCAATGGATCCTTTGATCTAGAGTGGAACGAACCGACTGTTCAGATGCTTCAATTTGAGTTCTGACTTCTGTGCGGACTCGAGAGAACTCTTGTTGCATATCTTGGCGGAGCTTTTTCTCGTTATCTTGGTTACTCTTGGT
>CAXIVM010000697.1:0-17000 GCA_964035705.1 Porites rus | reverse complement strand
TTGAATTTTGCAAACTGGCGTCTCTTTTCTCTTCACGATCCAACTAAGCTGTCAACCACAACTCCAAGAGGCAGCCCTGGGGGCCCAGTTGGCACAGGGCCTTTCTTGAGTGCCATCTTGCCTGCGCTAGTCTATTAAATTCATGCCGCCAAAGAATGAAAGGACCAATGGCCGCAAAAAAAAAAACAAGAACAAAGAAAACACTCTACAAAAGATAGGACACTTTCTAGAACGGAACAGCAAAAGGAAGAACGTGCGGAGGGTCAGTCTGTTGGAACATCACGTAGGCACTTGGGCACCTTGTTCCTCAGCTATCCTGGCATCTTCTTTCGCCCGCTCCAGGATCTGCGGATTCCGCGAGTGGATAAACGCAGGCATAGCACGTTACCACGTGTGACGCCTCTGGACGGGCTGGAGGACAATCCTCTCCGGAAGGGCCAAAGTGCTGACCTCTATAACCTCAAAGGCGCTTTTCGGACAGGTGCTTTTGGCAAGCAAAGGGCATCGCTACTAGGAGCAAGGTCACTCGAAGGCATGATTCCACTCGAAGAATTTATCGAGATGTGTCTCACGGCGTTTCAGAGAAGCCCCACCGGAATCGTACAAAGAGCCTCAGCTACGGTTTGCAATGTGCCCTCTCAGTAGCGCAGGTCTAAACAGGCAACTGACTCCAAGGAACAAAAGAGAGAAATCTTTCGGTTCATTTTTTGCGGAGGTATGCCGTGGGGGATGGGTAGTGCCTGGGTTGGAGGAAGCTGCCAAGAACAACATGGGGAAGGCACCATGATCTTAAAGGAAACGGTCACAGTTGTAACATTGCTACATATTCAAGGCCATCGATATTGACTTGGAGGCCATTGCTCTTAGGTTGGAGGCCATTCCTATTAGGTTGGAGGCCATCACTCTTAAGTTGGAGCTTGGGTGGAGGCAAGTCCTATTAGGTTGGAGGCAATTCCTTTGGATTGGAGGCCATCGCTCTTAGGTTTGGAGACCATCGCTGCTAGGGTGGAGGCCATGGCTCTTAGGTTGGAGGCCATTGCTCTTAGAGTGGAGGCGATTCCTATTAGGTTGGAGGCCATGGCTCTTAGGTTGGAGCTAGGGTGGCGGTAAGTCCTATTAGGTTGGAGGCCATTCCTATCAAGGTTGGAATGGCCATCGCTCTTAGGTTTGGAGGCCATCGCTAGTAGGGTTGGAGGCCATCGCTCTTAGGTTGGAGGCCAGCGCTACTAGGGTGGAGGTCATTCCATTTTGGTTGGTGGAGGCCATTACATCAGATCTAATCTCGTCTCACTGAGTGTCACCTGGGTTGCCCATACGCGCCGGCAACGTAAAGCCGCCACCGCCACCGTGTTGCGGCCGTGCAGACAATGCGGAGCCCGCGCGTGCAGGCATCACAGAAGGCATTGCGCCAGAGCGCACCGCCGCGAGGATCTCCTGGCCACAGTTGGAAACGGATAGAGAGAGAAAGAGAAACACATTCAAAAAACAACATTTAAAGTCGTTCCAAGATGTTCAGAAATAGTATTGAACCCTTTCCTCTTGACAAGGCCAAAGCCTGCCTCGAGAAACATTTGTATGCCAAAAGCATGTGCCAACCTTGTGTCTAAAAGCCAGGTTTGGAGGTGCTTTGACGTGTTGCCACGTTTTCACATGCACGTCCCGTTTTGGGCCTTGAATGAATGGGGCACAATATGGCCGCAGAATTTAGCAATTAGTCCCGCCTAGTCCCAACAAACCAATCTCTCCAGTTCAACCTTTTACATTTCACAAACACCTGACCACACATCCATTAAAGCCCAACCTTCGAAAGAAATCAACAACACAAATGAGTCCCAATGTATTTGAATGTAGTTGCAGTTCCGATCTGTTTCCTTACAAACAAGCAAATAGCAGCATACGGACATTTTCCTTAAAGCATAGCACTGTTCCGTTTCAATTCGGCAATTCGGTCCAGGTGGTCACGGTTCCGTGACGGATTAGACGAAGTAACTTTCTGGTTTTCCCCAATTCACAAAACAATTCGACCATCGAAATAGTTTCCGAAGCGAAATCTGTTTCTGGAGAATGCCAACTAGTTCCTGAAAGATGTGAAAATGTGAACTCGTTTCAGAAGATCGCCAAGTAGATCGCAAAATAGTTTCTGAAGAACGCAAAATAATTCCTGAAGTCTACTTGCTGAAGAGCAGTTGCAGAAGAATAGCAAATAGTTACGGAAGAAAAACTTCAGAAGCATGAGTCCAATCCAAAGCGTTGTCATCCAGGGGGACTCAAGGCACGAATTTGGTTCAAAGAATTTGCCTAAGTCTTTTTCACAATTGTTCTATGTGTTCTATGGCGTTCCAAGAGGGAAAAAGAGCGTGTGGGGGCATTCTGGCAAACGCTACAACTGGCTGATCTTTGTTTCCAACATCTGCGGACGATAATAGCTTCTTGTTACTACTAGTAAGGCACCTGTTACTACTAGTAAGGCTCTTGTTTCTAGTAGCTTCTTGTTGCTACTAGTAAGGCACCTGTTACTAGTAGTAAGGCACTTGTTTCTAATGGCTTCTTGTTACTACTAGTAAGGCACGTGTTACTAGTAGTAAGGCACTTGTTTCTAGTAGCTTCTTGTTACTACTAGTAAGGCACCTGTTACTAGTAAGGCTCTTGTTTCTAGTAGCTTCTTGTTACTACTAGTAAGGCACCTGTTACTAGTAGTAAGGCACTTGTTTCTAATAGCTTCTTCTTACTACTAGTAAGGCACTTGTTACTAGTAGTAAGGCACTTGTTTCTAGTAGCTTCTTGTTACTACTAGTAAGGCACCTGTTACTACTAGTAAGGCTCTTGTTTCTAGTCGCTTCTTGTTACTACTAGTAAGGCACCTGTTACTAGTAGTAAGGCACTTGTTTCTAATAGCTTCTTGTTACTACTAGTAAGGCACTTGTTTCTAGTAGCTTCTTGTTACTACTAGTAAGGCACTTGTTTCTAGTAGCTTCTTGTTACTACTAGTAAGGCACTTGTTTCTAGTAGCTTCTTGTTTCTACTAGTAAGGCACCTGTTACTAGTAGTAAGGCGCTTGTTTCTAGTAGCTTCTTGTTAATACTAGTAAGGCACTTGTTTCTAGTAGCTTTTTGTTACTACTAGTAAGGCACTTGTTTCTAGTAGCTTCTTGTTACTACTAGTAAGGCACTTGTTTCTAGTAGCTTCTTGTTACTACTAGTAAGGCACTTGTTACTACTGGTAAGGCACTTGTTTCTAGTAGCTTCTTGTTACTACTAGTAAGGCACTTGTTACTACTAGTAAGGCACTTGTTTCTACTAGCTTCTTGTTACTACTAGTAAGGCACTTGTTTCTAGTAGCTTCTTGTTACTACTAGTAAGGCACTTGTTACTACTAGTAAGGCACTTGTTTCTAGTAGCTTCTTGTTAGTACTAGTAAGGCACTTGTTACTACTAGTAAGGCACTTGTTTCTAGTAGCTTCTTGTTACTACTAGTAAGGCACTGGTTACTACTAGTAAGGCACTTGTTTCTAGTAGCTTCTTGTTACTACTAGTAAGGCACCTGTTACTAGTAGTAAGGCACTTGTTTCTAGTAGCTTCTTGTTACTACTAGTAAGGCACTTGTTTCTAGTAGCTTCTTGTTACTACTAGTAAGGCACCTGTTACTACTAGTAAGGCACTTGTTTCTAGTAGATTCTTGTTACTACTAGTAAAGCACCTGTTACTAGTAGTAAGGCACTTGTTTCTAGTAGCTTCTTGTTGCTACTAGTAAGGCACCTGTTACTACTAGTAAGGCACTTGTTTCTACTAGCTTCTTGTTACTATTAGTAAGGCACCTGTTACTACTAGTAAGGCACTTGTTTCTAGTAGCTTCTTGTTACTACTAGTAAGGCACTTGTTTCTAGTAGCTTCTTGTTACTACTAGTAAGGCACCTGTTACGACTAGCAAGGCACTTGTTTCTAGTAGCTTCTTGTTACTACTAGTAAGGCACCTGTTACTAGTAGTAAGGCACTTGTTTCTACTAGCTTCTTGTTACTACTAGTAGGCACTTGTTACTACTAGTAAGGCACTTGTTTCTAGTAGCTTCTTGTTACTACTAGTAAGGCACCTGTTACTACTAGCAAGGCACTTGTTTCTAGTAGCTTCTTGTTACTACTAGTAAGGCACCTGTTACTACTAGTAAGGCACTTGTTTCTAGTAGCTTCTTGTTACTACTAGTAAGGCACTTGTTACTACTAGTAAGGCACTTGTTACTACTAGCGTGGCACTTGTTTCTAATAGCTTTTATGCTACAAGTGTCCTTTGGCTTTGTATCAAGGGATTGGGTCACAAGTCTTCTTGAGTGCGCTTGGAGTGGCCAAGCTACATGCGGCCACCACGGCGTATGTTTATGTCTCGATGGACTCATGAAATGTCACATGAGTTCTTCGATACGCTTACATGTTAAATGAACAGGTGCCTTACTAGTAGTAACAAGAAGCTACTAGAAACAAGTGTTAAATGAATTTCATGTTCGTTTTGCTTTACCTTTTGTCCGGGGAATGGTGTTCATTCCATGTTTCAAGTTCATTCAAGCGAAAGCCACGGCACAAACTACCGCACGTGTGCATCGCATGAGCCTACAATGAATTGCAGTGTTCGTCGTCAAACAAATGTGCTCTTTGTGTGGTGGATCTGATGCTTGCATGTGTGAAGAAGGCTCACGTTGTTCGCTCTTTGGATGGAGGCCATCGCTATAATTACAGTAGGTTCGAGGCCATTGCTTCTAGGTTGAAGAAGGTTCACGTTGTTTGAATATATCTGTGTGTTTGAGTGGGTCACTTCTGTGGAGTTCTCCTGTCAAACTGAAGTCACGGAGGGAGTTCAACTAAACATTGAACCCGAATCTTCTGGTCGGCTTCTGTTGCTCCACTTCAATGGAAAACCAGTATTGCTTGGAATCCGCCGCAGGGTCATGACAATACAAAACAACAAGCACAATGCAAGCTGCACCCCACTGCGGTGCTTTTGCTATGAACTTTCGACTTTTGGCACCGAAGATCAAGGAAGTCATGACTTTGCTGCGCGGCCTCGAAGGATTGGATCCGAACGCGTTGTGTAGCCATCGCCGGCACAATGGCCTCACCTAAGGCTTGCTGAACGCATTGCAGTTTTCATCTTGAAGGTGAAAGAACTAAATGCATCTAGAGATGCCTTGAATTATTTCTTTTCTGGTAGTGCTCCTTCAATAACTAGTATCATTCAGCCCTAGTAGTAGCACACTTCGGTGTGGTCCTTTAGCTGATAGCACACATTCTAGCACCTTTCTTGCGAATGTTGCAGGCCTTGGATGTTGGACGCAACGGCACCTCGAAACCTTTTTCGAAGCTTCATGATACGCCTGTCATCTGAGGATCTCTAGACTATGACTATATGTCACGCCTTCCTTCCTTCCTTCCTTCCTTCCTTCCTTCCTCGGTCTCCTTGCCACCTCACCTCGTCTCCGGTCTGCTTCCCTGTGATCCACATAAGACCCTTCCCATATGTCGCAACAACCCGAACACAGTTCGGCAGTAGGTCGGGCCGTTTGCCTGGAGAGGCTGCCGATACATATGCTAGTCCTTTTTGAAAGAATCTCTCCGATGGAAGTGTTTTGTGTTCACTTCTATTTAGACATATGTTTTCCATAGTTCTATACGTATCTATTTTTTCTTTTTGTCTTTCTCTCTCCCCCATCCCTCTCTCTCTTTCTTTCTGTGCTTTGCCTTTTTTCTTTAGAGCTGTCTTTCAATTTTTGTTTCTCGGCCTATTCTTTTCGATCTTTAAACTAAAGCTTTATGCATTTATCTTCTTCTATACGCCTTGAGAGTTTAGACCTTTGTCAAATATATTTGTTTCTTTCGTTGGACCGTTAAGCATCTTTTTCTCTCTCGGAGCATGGAGGCCTTCAATGCGTCAGCTCACAAGACTTGGCTGGATTCCACACTTGTCCAAGCTTGCTCGATTAGTCCAGACTCGGCTGCTGGCCATCTCTTTCATCCGCTTTCCTGTGTTTCGTGGGCGATTCAGCACAATGAATTCGTGTCAAGTGCTTCTTTCAATCTGGTCCTCTCGGAAGCTCGCTGGCCTCGATACACCAAGGTCTCTTCACATAGACTTGCTTGAACTCCTAAATCTGCCAACTAGTCTCGAGCATGTGAAGAGCTTGGGCAATGACTACCGCTTCTGCTTCTGCTAGCTCTACCTGCCAAGCAGCAGTTCCTTAATCTGAATGAAGGGGCAAGCCGGGCATGGAAACTAGTAGCAAGAAGTAACTAGGTTGGAGGCCACTACTACGGTATCGTAGTAGCAAGAAGCTACTAGTTCTTTTTAACGAAAGGCACGTTCTCCGAGACCATCTCTCGGGAGTACAGGGGCTTACGTGCCCTGCCTCGAGACGGCCCCAGCTATGTACAATCGATCTGACGATGTTTTCAGATCTCTTCGGCTAACCACTTTCTGCAGGACCTTCCCTGAGCTCTTTCTCGATTTCAGCTAGCAAATCCTTCTTCTTTTGAAGCCTTGACTTCCGAGTGCCTCAACAAGGAAAAGTAAGTAAGTTCTATCCCACAAGGAACAAGTATGGTTGCAATGGGCCCCTGCCTTCCCCATCTACTTCCAAATAGCCAATGTGGTCATCAACAATCTCACAACTCTCCTGAATGAGACTCACAGTGGCCAGTGAAGTCCACCAGTTGCACTCTACCAGTCTAAGCAGCCACTCCAAGAATGTTTTACAAGGAGAAGGGGCTAGTCAGTGTCTAGAGAATTTCTAACGCTGCTGTACTTCCGCCCCGTCGTTTGTTTCCAATGGACTGTCGGGCGCTTGCACACCGGTACAGCCGCAGGTCAGTGACCGTGTACAGATCTAATGAGACCCTCAGGAAGGGACCCCTTTGTTTCACCCCGACTCACTTCTACGACATTGCCTCTTAAAGTGATGATCAGTGAGTTGGTTGTGACTATTGGCAACAATTCCTAGCCCTCCTTGGGTTGCAGCCTGTCACGTGTGCGGCATCAGTTGGCCAAGGCACTTCGGGTTGGAAGGCAGCCAATTCGTCTGCATGTTTCAGCTTTAGTTCATCCTCCATGGCCTTGTACTTTTCATCCAAATCTCGCTTTTCTTGTCGTGCCTCAATTTTCTTGTGCTCGCGCTTGGCCTTCGCAAAGCTCATCAACCTCCCTGTGGGCGAGTTCGCACAAGTTTCACCCGACAGGGCCAAAGTGTTGTCATGTAACATCATGTAACAAAAATTGCTAGTCCTAGCAGTGCCGTGAAAAGGGCACTTACTGATTAAAGGCATCCAGCTCTGAGCATCCGAGAAGTAACATTGTGAAAACAATGTGCCTGACGCACAAACAAAAACACATCGAGGCACATAGTAAACAACAGTATTGATCAGATTTGGCAGCATACACGCGATTGGTCATTATGACCCGCAACTCTAATTACAGAACTTGAAAGAAGGATGCAATGTCGTCATGAGTGGCCGAATACACCGTATGACTTGTGATCCGAAGTTGGAGCTCGGTGAACAAATGCCGCCGAGTGGCCTGCTTCGATCTTTTTTTGTTCCTGCAAGGCCTTCAAAAGGCAAAGTGGGTTTCACTCACACGCCTTGGAGCTACTAGTAGCAAGGATGCTACAAGGTGGAGGCCATCCCCACACACTCGGCCACAAGGGGATCAAATTGCTAAAAAAACGACAGGGTCAGGCCTGCTCCACAAGCACAGGCCCGTGGTTAGTGGGGGACCGAAGATGCCATTCGAAAGCGCCAATTTTTATTGTTTGATTGTTTCCAGCAATCTCTTTTCTTACTTTTTTCCACACCTGTCAGGTGAGGGTTGTTAGATTTTATGTCAGCTGCCTCGCGTCTCCCTTCCTCTCGTCGCCTCAAACCGCCAGGCCCCGTTATGTGTTTGTGGTTGTGCGTTGTGGTTGAGGTCCGGCGGGGAACACTGCTATCGGGAGCTGGCGGTGTGAGGTCCGGCGGGGAACACCGCCGTCCACAAACACACAATCACAAACACGCAGCCAGAAACACGACCGCAAACACATAACCACAAGCATAACCACAAACGCACAACCACAAACACACAACCACAGCACACAACCTTGGTTACTCACTGTTACAGGTCATAGGACAAACCCAGTGCTAATAGGACAGGCCCAGCCCATATTCAATGTTTTGGAGTCTGCACACAACCACATAACTACAAACGCACATACAAGGACACACTCACAAACAAACAGCCACAAAGACACATCCACAACACACACAAAACACAACCACAGCGCACAACCACAACGCACAACCACAAAGACACAACCACAAAGACACAACCACAGCACACACAACCACAACACACAACACCAAACACACCAACAAAGAGACAGCCACAAACACAGAACCACAAGGACAAATCCGCAGCACACAACCACAACGCACCCTCACAAAGACACAGCCACAGCACACAACCACAAACACAACTATAAAAACACAATCCCAAACACACAGCCACAAAGACACATTCACAGCACCCAGCCACAACGCACAACACCACTGCACACAACCACAGCACACAGCCACAAACAAATAGCCACAAACACAACTACAAAGACACAACCACAAAGACACAACCACAGCACACAACCACAACACACATCCACAACACACAACCACAACACACAACACCACTGCACAGAACCGTAGCACACAACCACAAAAACAACAAGAAAAACAGAAGAGGACATGGAATATATGGCTGTAGACTGTTTGAGTGACCTGTGGCCAGTGGATTTGTTGGCGCTCTGCAGCCGGAGCGCGCTGGCTCACCGCATGAGTTGAGGTAGCGCATGCCTGTAACCGAAGCAACCTTTCTTTTGTTCATACTCGCACCTTCTGCATTGCGCGTTGCCACAACAACAATGCATTACACTTGGGACATGTGGATGCGTTGCTTTTGCTGCGGTGTTGTTTCGGCCAGTTCGCTTCTGTCAACAACTGAGGGGAAAAGTAAAGGTAGCAAAGGTCATGGGCCATGAGGCCCGCCAGAGTTGGCCGCCAGAGAAGTTATAGACCGACATGTTCCGCTCTTGTGTGCAAGGGCTTTCTATGAGCTTGTTGGCCGCGGTGTGTGTGCTGGGTTGGTCCACATCGACACATCCACAGCACACAGCCACAACGCACAACCACAGCACACAGCCACAACACACACACAAACACAACGCACAAACACAGCACACAGCCACAAGCACATAACCACAAACACAAACACACACTCACAGCCACTAAAACACACACACACACAATCACAAACATGTCAGACAATATGGCAAGTAGAAGTTTAGAATATATATTACCAGATAGAATGTCACAATATATGTCAAAGAAAATGTTTCTGTTGTGTGCCCTGTACACCTCTTCTTCCCTTGCCTTTACGAGACCAAACACCTGACAGGCGGCACGCCGCTGTCTTGCAAGAATGTCAGTCACATCTGACAAGCAGCAAAATGTGCCGGAAAGAATGCTGAAATAATGTCTCAATACATGCCAGAAAATTTGTCAGATTGAAGTGTCATGGTGGGGATCACTCGAAGTGAAGTACTTTTTAAAACATGTATGTTTCGTTTTATAAAACGGTTCAGTACCCCCCAACCCCGATCAACCCCCCTGCCAAAAAATGCGCCTTAATCTCGCGCTTGTGCCGCTGCAGAATCTTCCCCCGGCCCGGCCGTGCATCTTCGTCGCTCTCCGATTGCATTTCCATTGCGCCACACGTCAGCTTTGGAAACGATTGAAAACACCTGAGGCTGAGATATGTCAGAAAGGCATCCTGTTCGGTAGTACAAGGTAGTTCAGCCAAAGTCCCTGCAGGGAATCGAGTTTGGGAATCTTTTTGCAAAAACATTATTAACTATCAAATTCCTTCAGGCATCCAAGTGACACAACTCTGGATAGTGTATGATCTAATTGTGTGGACAACCAAGAATATGATCATCCAAACATGTCTAAAGCGAGCCAAACATGTCCAAACATGCAACATTCCCTTATGAGTTTAGTCGCCTCCAAACACGGCTCACCACAGCAAACTGTCATTTGTTTTTCCCACCACATCGAACTAGACAAAAATACACCAATAGTGATGGCCTCCACCCTATATAAACACGCTCTCTCTCCATATAGGACGCTACTAGGAGCAAAGGGCATCGCTACTAGGAACAAGGACGCTACTAGGAGCTTTTTCTTCAGCCCTTTCACCTTCCGATGCATCACGGGGTCATAGCCTGACCTCACAGGCCCTCTCTTGGGCTAACTCAGGGCTTCTGTCACTGGCATTTGCCGCCACAAGAGGCAGCTGGCTGAACAAAATGCCAGGTGATTCGGTGATTTACACTGACTCACGACAATGATTCATGGATTCTGTCCTTGGGTGCACTTTACCCACTCAATGGAGCAACCCCACTGCAAAACAGTTCTCAAAACACGGATAGGGAATGAGGATAGGAAATCACACTTCCCACAAACCCTATGCTTTCCGTGAATTTATTGATTGGAGCTGACTCCAGAGAGAGGATCATTCGACTAGTTGACTAGATCGGTCAACGGCAATCACAGGCTGCCAGTTGAGCTAACTAAGAGTTGCGACACCAAAGGCCCATGTAAAGCCTTTGTCTCCAAAGGGAGCAGTATGAAACTGCGATTGAAATGACATACGTTATTTGACCATTGAAACCGCAAACCAATGCCGAATCCTCCTGCAGGGTGATTCCGATCCTTTGTGTCAGGGTTTCAAGGTCAGCTGTGCCGTCAGCTGCTGAGCATTTCTCAGCTTGCTTCTGGCCTAAAGCAGCTCCCTCACATCACGCCACACTGTCCCTGCCTTGGGCCATCTAGAAGGAACTTACAAAAACTGCACATGTTCTGCTAGGTCCCATCAGGAATATCGCCATAACCTCGTAACTCTCCCCTGCTTTCCACCAACAAAACCTTCAGAAAATCTGCACCAGTGCTTCTACTGACTAACATCTGCATTGCCTATAGATTGTACAGACTCAATACCACTCAATACTCTCAACAAGCCAAGCTGCGGTAGAGGCTCGCCCTGTGGTAGAGTTTCCTCTGGTTCCTCTGGTTTCAGCTTCCACACTTCCAGAACATGTGGTGACGCATCGACATGCGATGCTGCTTCAGCTTCCCTCTCATCAAACATGTTGAAGACCTGGTGGACTTGGGCTCTTTGAGGGAAAGGCCTGGGTGTCTTTTTCTCGTTCTCCTTGTTCGGCTCCTCACTTTTGGACGGGCATCTCTTTGGCACCTAGGAAGGCATTGCGATTCGAGCCCCTAGTAGCGTCCTTGCTCCTAGTAGCGATGCCCTTTGCTCTCCGTAGTAAGGCCAGGAGCCCCAAGTAGCGTCCTTGCTCCTAGTAGCGATGCCCTTAGAAAAGGACATGATTTCTACATCCAAATGATCTGAGAGACCGTGGACGGTCGCTTTGTGACCTTGTTTGCAAATGGCCGCCGTGGTTCTTCGGACTTCGCCACAGTTGCGGCAGTTGTGCACTCTGCAGTGAGCTCTTCGCGATTGCCCTCGCTCGGTCGAAGCGGCATACTTTTCAGAATCCTAAGTCGATGTGAGTGCAGTACTAGTAGCTACTCTAGTAGCTACTCTAGTAGCTTCTTCTTACTAGCGATGGCCTCCAACCTGCTTGCGATGGCCTCCACCTAGTAGCTTCTAGCTACTAGCAGCTTGGTGGAGGCAAAAGAGAGACCACACACACAGAGATAGACCACCAAAACAGCAAACAATGCTCACACTCTGTCAGGCGTCTGTACATGTTTCGCCTGTGGAGAGTTGTCCTTCAAAAGACCTGGCAGGGGCATTGAGGGCATTGAGGGTTGATGGTTGGTGAATCAGTGAAACCCTTAAAAATCACTATGGCAACAATCTGCCATGAAACAACTCCATCTCGCTGTTACGACACTGCCATGTTCAACACTGCTTCCGTCCTTTCTCCTCCGGCTCACTGGACTCGTCACTTGGGCCCCGGTCGCCACTTCTCGCTTCACTTCTCGCTTCCGCTTCAGGTGACGTGTCGTGCAACTTGTTGTGCGTGTCGTCTCCAGAGATGCGACACGTCACTTCATCTTGGTCACGCTCAAGTGAAACTGGGGAGGCAACCTCGGAGTTATCCAAAAATCTCCCGGACACACAGTACACACAGTGAAGCACACCACAATACTCAAAAAGGTTACGCTTCCCCAAGAATATCCAAAAGAACTTCTTCAAGGAAGCTCCCCTTCGCTCAGGTGCGGAAAGCTTCCTTAAAGAAGCCTGAGCCGAGACTGCGTCCAAGCCTAGTAGCTTCGGTCTCCTACTGAATCCACTTACACCCCCTTACTGCCAAATCCCCGGGGGTAGAAATAAAACGATATTTAACAACCTAAGGCCTAAGGCGGCCTAAGGTCTCAACAAACCGCAGCTCAGCTTCAGATGCCGATTCCTTTGCCGATTCAGCCTTTCCTTCATCCTTTTTCCAAAGCATAGTGTCCGGCAGTTCTTCCAACGATGGTGCTTTAGAAAGCCATGCCGCTGGTGAACTCAAATTCTCATCTTGCCAATGAGACCTGGGTAAAAGAAGCAGCGTCAGTTCGCCATCGAACTCAAAACACATGCAGTATACATCGCCAAGCAACTGTACACATTTGGCTTGAGGAGAGCCATTGAAAAGACCTAGCAGGGCAAAAAGATGTGTGTCTATTTGATTTGTCGCGCATCGTTTCATCGAACGATGGCAATATCGATGGTTTTGGTTCCTCAAATGTTTCACGTTTCACGGCAGACTTCCTGGCTCGTTGGGATCTGGTTCTCCAGCAGTCGCAGGAACCTTAGCACAGGTCTAAACTCAAGATTGACGGCGTCACTGTTGGTGTTAAGGCCACGAGCTTCACACAAAAGGCGACAAAGGACAAACAAAAACAACATGGGTAATCTGATAATCTTTTTGCAAGAACCTGTGCTATCCTTTAAGTTCAGTTCTTGTAACTAGCGTGTTTGTTTTTTCCTTTCTTCCGCCTTTTTCTTTTTTCTTAGAGCTTTAGTGTTCTTGTGGTGAAGGTCCAACGAAACAAAACCCAGACCTCCAAGGACTCAGTGTCATCGGACGCAGCCCCGGCAGAGGTCTCTGCGCTCAAGAGATGGGCATCGGACGGAGCAGCTGGTGTGGACCAATAGAACCTGTGCAAATCTTAGCAACAGCTCTCCACGCAGAAAGTGGCGCGTTGCAAGGGCCCGCTAAACGGGACATGTGACATGGATATTAAACTGAAATGAAGCAGAACGACAAGGTTCACGGATGCCCTTGTTACATCTTGTTACTAGTAGCGATGCCCTTGAGCAACGCATGCCTGGCTCCAGGTCGAAATTCTGGTGCTTCGATCCGCATCGCCCAAGCTTCCTCATCCTCGCCGTCCTTGCGCAAAGAACGCAGCAAATCGGCGCCAAGGGTCTGACCCACCTGCCGGAGCGGACCGCAAAGCAACCGAAATAAATGTAGGAACAAGTGCCACGCTACTAGGAACAAGTGCCTTACTAGTAGTAACAAGAAGCTACTAGAAGCTTTTAATTTGAATCAAATTAAAATTACAAGAAGGCTACTAGGACCCACCTGCCGGAGCGGACCGCAGGTAGCAACCGAAATAAATGTAAGAGAGTAGCAAGAACGATAGGAACGATACACCCTCTTCTCGTAAGGAGTAGCGATGGCAGCCAAATGTAGGACCGCAAAGAGACCTTTCCTGTAAATGAAAGCTGAGCAAGCAGGTCAACCAAAGTTACCACACACTCACCAGAATCCCACTGAATATGTTCAGCTGCAAGATCACTGGTTCCTTATATAAGGCTTTGATCAAAGGTGGGAGAAAAATAGAAAACGCATATTCTTTGGCACGTTGGTAACACTGTCGTAAGTAAAACGTACCCCACCGACCGAGTCCCAGCCTCTTGACTCAGAGTTTGGCTTTCTGTCGATCTCTGAGCAGCGCTGCGGCCCATGCCTCTTTCAAAGAGCAGTGCAAGTAAGGATAAAAAGCACAGAAACAAAGCGCAAGCAAGTGCATAGTCCCTAAAGTGTTCATGTTGTTCAAAACTCTGCCTGCACTGAAGGTGCTGAGGGCGTATTGTTGGGGTGCGAACACTGAGCCCCTAGAGCGTTAGCCCCGGTTTTCTTCCCCTTTGGAACGGAAGACCTTATTGCAAGCCGACGGGGCGGGGCCATTTTGGACACATGACGGCACTGGCAAATCAAACGCTCACATAAAGCAAGGGGTCAATGGGCCAAAAAAGTGTTTGGTATTTAGTGAATCTACAGTAGTGGCTGTGCTTGGAACCGGCTGATCCTCAATAGACAGCACTGACCGACCATCTCACACCAGCTACATGAATAGATGTCTCTACATTGACCGCGGCTGGTGCACATCGATGCGCAAAATGAAGTGCGTCTTGTTAAAAGAAGCGTTCTTGGAAGGACGCCGGGAGCTGGCGATCTCAGTGCTATTAAAACTCGGACAAATGCTCCCAAATGCTCTGTGACTCTTCATATTCGCCGCAATCGCTGCACGTGCCTGCGCCGATAAGGACCTTCAATCCTTCTGACAGAGCAGCGGGGTCTCCGCTTTTGGCAGGGATATCGATGGTGTCCTTCACCCAAGATCCTTTCTCCCAATCGAAACGCAATATCTGCGCCGTCTCTGAGCCATCGGGGCGTCGCACGATTGCGGAGCCCATGGCGCTTGAGGAAGAGCCTTGGATCGGCAACTGTCACAAAGAGAAAATAAAGGGCCTCCAAATATGAATGAGTTTCCAGCAAGTGACTTCTTGACGGGATTGCTACCAAAGACTAGGGAATTACTGTGGGGGTTCTTCAACATTCATACATCTAGGCCCTGCCTACCTCAGCTTTTCAGAAAATAAGATGTGCTGTATAAGAACTCGTTGTGTGAAAGGTGATGTGCACAGCCCTTACATTGCACGTGTCATGCCATAAGAGGTAGTCTGGAAGTGACTATGCTCGGTGGTATGGGTGGGCCAAGGTTCATGAAACACAGCTTGAATTCGAAAAGGAATGCGAATAGTTCTGGAATGCAATTCGAAAAGACTTTACGACTCCAACCTAAGAGCATTTTTTGAAACCCGCTCCCCCGCCTCCCTACTTGATTAAGTAGGCGCCTACTTAATGAAGTGAGAGTTTAAGTAGCTACTATCGACAGGACGCAGGATAGCTCACGTTTCTTCAAGAAAAAAACTTCCTTGAAGAAGCGCTCGCACTAATGATTTGGTTCCTAGATTTTTAGGGAAACTTAAGGTTCCTACCTTGTCATCCTGCAACAGAGTTTGCCACCGCAGCAGCAGTGCTCAACAGTGCCACCATGTGCCACCTAAAGCATCCATCCTAAACCTGAAGCATCGCACCTAGGGTGGAGGCCATCGCTCTTAGGTCGGAGCTTCTTGTTACTACGAGTAAGGCACTTAGAAGCGATGCACTTGTTCCTAATAGCTTCTTGTTACTACGGGTAAGGCACTTGTTACTACTAGCGTGGCACTTGTTTCTAATAGCTTCTTTTTACTACCAGTAAGGCACTTGTTCCTAGTAGCGTGGCACTTGTTACTAGTAGCTTCTTGTTACTACTAGTAAGGCACTTGTTACTACTGGTAAGGCACTTGTTTCTAGTAGCTTCTTGTTACTACGAGTAAGGCACTTAGAAGCGATGCACTTGTTACTACTAGCGAACATTGTTACTACTAGTAAGGCACGTGTTCCTAGTAGCGTGGCACTTGTTACTACTAGTAAGGCACTTGTTTCTAGTAGCTTCTTTTTACTACTAGTAAGGCACTTGTTTCTAGTAGCTTCTTGTTACTACTAGTAAGGCACTTGTTCCTAGAAGCGATGCACTTGTTACTAGTAGCTTCCAGTGTTTCTCTCGACGCCTCGTCGACGTTGCTGCGGCAAGTTCTTCACATGCACAGCAGTGGCCGCGCCCTGAACGACAAACGAGCAGTCAAGGAGTCCAGACCGGTCCTATGCCTTCAAGGTGTCTTTCGTTGCTTCTTTCTGCCCAAAAACCTCTGAAAAAGTGTCTTAGGTCTGGAACACCTTGCACATTGCACAGGCGTTTTGCAAGAAGGATACCTTGTGGGTGCAGCTGCCCAAGCCTGCTTACAATGTTTTGCAGGTGGGTTGGCCTAGGCGGCCAACTAGGCGGCCATTGGTGGGATCTCATGACAAACCTGGGCCCACCCATGCCAGCCTGCTGAACGCAGCTGTGAGGAGTGCACCTTGAGACGACTGAGCCGAGCGGAACTTCTTTCCAGTTTGGACACAAAGTAGCCTCTTGCTACTAGTGCGATGGCCTCCAACCTACTTGCGATGGCCTCCACCTAATAGCGTCCGAATATCTACCTATAAGGTATTGTGGAGGTTTCCGATGCGATAAGTGCAATGCAATGTAATCCGGTGAAGTGTTTTATGGACATTGATGAGTCGTAGTGTGGTGATTTGTGTTAAGTCCTGTTATTTATATAGATGAAATCACTTTGTGCAACACTTTGAAAGTGCAAGCTTGCCCTGACAATGCTTTCTCAATCCTTTGATTCCGTTCGAGGTCAGGTTGATGAACACGTGTCACCACATGCCCAAAGCCTAAGCAGGCCCGAAACCATCGTCTGCCAAACAAATCCTACTGATACACGCCCACAACTACATTCACCGACGTGCTAGCTTTAAACTCGGAACTTTCTTTCACAAGCCACCGCGTGAAACATCATCACGTTTCCTTTCACATCCTTTCACCCTCACTTTCCGGCCGGTTCTTACACACAACATTTGCTGCCGGTGCGATGGTGGTGGCCTTTGGTGCTGGGCGCTCTTGGTGGAAACTGTGAGTTCGGCCAAGGCAGGCTTGGAATCAGCATTTTGTGAGAAACTGCTGCATATGTGTATGTAG
>CAXIVM010000694.1:0-14736 GCA_964035705.1 Porites rus | reverse complement strand
GAAGATACATAGACCAAAACCCAATGGTTAGTAGGGCCCTCTATGAAAAGTACCCATATATTACCTCTTTCTTTCCACATGCTTAGTTCTCTTCTCCAGACCTTCGCCTTTCGCTGTACATTGGCCTTTCTGAGGTCTGGAATCAAGTGGAAGTGTGCAACGGCCGCTGTACCGACTGGTGGGGGGAGGACTGACCGTAGACCTGTCCATCGGTCCAGACGTCAGGTTCCAGACTCGACCTGTTTGGGACTGGCATATATGGCAACCTAATAGCAACCTATAGCAACCTCCTACCTTACTACCTAATGGCTATAGCCTCCAACCTATAAGAGTGATGGCCTCCAAGCTAATGCCTATGGCCTCCAACCCAAGAGTGATGGCCTCCAACCTAATGCCTATAGCCTCCAACCTGAGAGTGATGGCCTCCAACCTACTAGCAATGGACCTAAAAGTGATGGCCTCCAACCTACTAGCAATGGACCTAAAAGTGATGGCCTCCAACCTACTAGCAATGGACCTAAAAGTGATGGCCTCCAACCTACTAGCAATGGACCTAAAAGTGATGGCCTCCAACCTACTAGCAATGGACCTAAAAGTGATGGCCTCCAACCTACTAGCAATGGACCTAAAAGTGATGGCCTCCAACCTACTAGATATATGGCATACAAAACCACTCCCTTTCAACAACGTCCATTGATCGGTCAATATGGCTATCTCCGATCGGTGTCGTGTTTGGGGGTTGACTTCACCCGTGGGACTGTCTAGGTGTCGTTGACTCCTAAAGTTGAGCAAACCTTGAAACAGTGGCGAAAGAGTGCGATGTGTACAGCACATGTATCGTGTTTATAACAAAACTGCTCTAGTAGGTAGCTTGTAACATGTATAGCATTTATAGCCGTCTGAAGCGTTTGTAAGATTTGTAACAGATTTAAGTTTTAAGTAGTTGTTTGGGGGGACACTCAGGCGAATCTCCCCAACAGCTGCCTTTTAGCCGCCAGCAAGGCATCCGGCACCGGGGAGAAGTATCGTCTCCGCCTCTGGTCCAACGCCTTCCTTTCTCGAAGCATCCCCAACCCGACCTCGTCGAGCCGTTGGGATCTGAACAAGTTGGGGTGGGGTCAATGTGGTAGGCTGTAAATTTACATGGATGGTTTTGGTGTGTGTTGTTCCGGCATTTGGACTTTGAAAAGGTCAGGAACCTGGAGGCCGGACTTGGTGCCAATGTCGCTTCGGCCCCAACATTAGACCTCCCGAGCGACACTGGAGGGGGAGGGCTCCGTAAACGGCAGGACATTTGGGCAGATCAGTGCTTGAGCCGCTTCACTCAGGCGCGAGCGGCCTGTCACGACACGAGCACGTCGGGTCCGCCGTTCGCGGCGGGTTGGGCGGCGACGGGTTGGTGTCGTTTCATGTCATGGGTTGAAGATGTGAACGCTGCTTGGACCATGGACAACTGGACAGATAGGAGCAATCGCTGGAAAACGTACTCATTGGTGCCACATTGGGAAGTGCCTTCTTGGAGTTGCATTGGTGCTAGATTTGTGTTTAAAAGTTTTGCTTTGAGGCATTAAAACATCGCGCGACATGGAGGAGTCGCAAAGCATGTGTCATGGAGCTGGGGGAAGGAGTCTTCGGTTCGCCTTGTTTCAAAGGTGTTTGGAAGGAGGAAATCCTTCCTGACTAGGACTTAAATGGGCTCAGAGGTCACCAAATGGATAGAAACGCTTTCCAACACGTTTTTAGTGGGGATCTACTTTTCTATTTATTTGGGGGTCTATATAGAGTCGTGAAAGATTGAGGGGTTGAACTAGCCCGACCCTGAAGCATTTGCTGCTCATACAGCTTGCATATGCGATTCAACTCGACCATGACTCAGCTCGTGCTGGTCGGTCTGTGTGTCTTTGTGAACTTCATCTTCGGAGGAGCCATCCGGTCATCCAAGGATGCGCTGGACTTGGACTGTGATGTGGATGCTGAGGACCAGGAGATGTATGGCCCCAAGCTTCAGTCCAAGCTTTGCCCCAAAGTGATTGGCTGCACCTTTTGGGATGCTTGCCGTCGACTGGAAGATCAATCATGCCCTTCTTTCTGCAGGCCCTGGAAGGAGGACGGATTCACCTCGTGCTGATGCCGTGCCGCAGGGATTCATTCGGGATTCGCAGGGATTCACGGCCCAGATTGACTGTGACTCAGCCACACCAGCGGGACCTGGTGTCCCCCAACCAGGTTCGGTGTTTGTCATTGTCAATCGGTTTGCTTCTTTCTAGGGTTCTACTTCTGGGGTACCATTTTCTGCTTGTGAGTTGCGGTGAGGCCGTCGCGCGACTGTGACCGACTGTGACCGGTATGGTCATATTCAACAATCCTTTGGCAAGCGCCCTCACCCCCATTGGTGTGAAGTCTGGACAAATACGTCATATAGTATACCGTATACCCCCTGATAGTTGTGGATCAGTTCCTTGAACTTGGTATCAAGTCTGAGCTGTTTGCCTTGCTTCGCCCATCCTTCTCTGGCTGCTTTTCTGGTGGAGGAAGTCACCCAATCCCGGGTCCTTCGCATGTACCAGTGGTTCAAGCGCAAAAAGACTGGAACCTGCCCCAGACGCTCGGCTGGTGGTCGATGTCGCCTGCAGATGTGATCGATCCTTTAGAGTTCGATCTGATCCACACCATACAGCCAGTGACATGGGACCAAGGCTTTGCCTTGTCAAGTTTGATATCTTTGGATGGGTTGATGTGTTTTTACCAGCTCGAATTCTCCGTCCGATTCACCCGGCAGGGGGGAAGGTGATTCATACGGTGTATGAATGACCTACTTGCCTTCCTTTTTGGGAGTAGATTTTGGGACCAATGGTTGTCTCATGCGATCATGGTTCAATTCCAAAATGTGAGTGAGTGAGTGAGTGAGTGAGTGGGAGTTCACTTGTTGTACTATGTTGTACTTGTTGGTTGGCCCGAACCTTTGCGGATCTAGTTGCGCAAAATCACACCACTGGCTCGCAAGATCGCAACACGGATGAGGATATTGCCGCTACACGGATGAGGAGATGTTGAAGCCGGAGGTCTCATCCGGTTTCATGGCTTCTGCTGCTGCAGTTCTTGCCACAGACCTGCCGAATCTGGTTGATAACTGTGACTACTTGGACTCATTGAGTTGCCTGAACCAGCTGGCAGAGATTGGCTCTTTGATGGGCTTTGTGGGTCGCGCATTGAACAAGGCACGCGCACTCGCCAAAGAAGGGAAGGTCTCTGAGTGCCAAAAGCTCCTACCAGAGAGCCTTGCAGGCACGCTTGGCGAGAGCATGGCCCAATTCTTGAGTTTCATGAAGAGGGCCACCTCGGGAAACAGCTCCAAGCTTGAAAAGCAAGCTGCCTGGTTTATTCTAGTGTTGGATATGTGGACTTGCACAGGACCCTGCGTTTTAGCAGCAACCCTGTGATTAAGGAATCTGGTGTTTCGGGGGTCTTTTTTGAGAGTATCCCGCTCAGATTCATAAGAGACTCCAAAACAAAGGAAATGAAAGGGCTGCTATTAAGGTATTTCAAGGCACAATCAATCCTAGAATCTGAGTTTGAGAACAAAAATTATCAGATCTCAAAAGCATTGAAGTCACAAATTACACCCTGGGAACTACCGTGGGATCCCCTGAATCGGACCCAAAACTACACTATGCAATGCAGTCAGTCTGGATCTGCACACTTCCACTGTGACTCGCACCCATCATGGGATTGGTCAAGGGTATAATCAGAAATTGTATATCCGGAATCACACCCGCTAATCACAATTGAAGGACTGAACCAAGCAGGTGCAATTCCCTAACCTAATTGCAGCCTTGACTTCTTCAATCCAAGAAATCAAATCCTTTATAGCAGGCAAGATTCCTTAATCGCAGGGTCACATTCCTTAATCGCAGGGTTGGTTCCTTGATTCCATCATGCATGTTGTAGTTAAGGCTTTGGAAAAAGATGTCCCCCAGAATCTGCTGAAAATTATGGACAAGCTGGCTTCTTTTTGCAGAATCCATGGGACATCTTTGCAAAGATGCCCCCTAGAATCTGGTGAATTCCATTGAAAATCAACAGTTTGCACCCAAATCTGGGGGACATCTTTTTCCAACACTTTAATTTCAACATGCATGTTGTAATTAAGGAATCAACCCTGCGATTAGGGAATCTGACCCTGCGATTGAGGGATGTGTTCAGGTGATTGAACAGATTTGCTCAAGGTTGTTGTTGCCATTGTTGCCCTGTCATGCCATTCAGCGCCACTCCTGTTTTTTGTCTCAGTGCCACACTGTTCCGTTCAGTAGTGCGGTGCACAGTGCGCACGTTGCATTTTTGTTATGAACGCTACCTTTGAGCCAATTTAGCTGATTACATGAACAGATTCACCTTCTGACTACAAACCTGAACTATAAATTAAGAAAACAAACAGCTGCTTTGGTGACCCAAGGCTTGCATGTGCATTTGGGCATTTGAGCAGGGGAAAAGCCTTGCGTGAAAACAACCTGTGAGGCCGCGAAATAAGGATTTTTGAGTGCGATGTCCCCTTGTTTTTCCTTGTTCAAAGGGTCTTTTCCAAGGGTCTTTCAAAAACAAGTTTCTTCAAATTTGGGAGGTGATCAGTGAAAGGTAATAATTAGAAACAGCTTAATCGCAGGCCCCTTTCTTGATTACAGACTTCAACCCCTCGCTGTGCAAGTTAGCAGTTGGATAGACTTACAGTGTTGTTTTTCTTTGAAGAGGCTGGACTGGACTGAGGTTGGTTGCATGTTGTTTTGTTGTTTCTTGCTTGCCAGGTTGAGAGTTGTTGTTCAAGTGGAGATAAACAAAATTGACAACAAGGCCCACCTGCCGAATCATTTTCTGAACTTTCAACTTGGATGGATCATTCATGTTGCTGGGCTGGTGTTGCTGGGCTGACCCCCAAAAAATTGGCGATCCTGCAAGAATCCACTGGGCTGGTGTGGGGGGGGGGGAATCCATATCCTCAATCCTTTTCTTTGTGAAAGGGAGCAACACGAATTGCCACCTTTGTTTCATGTTAGGTCGCAGAATCTTTGGGACTGCTAGATCCTCTTCCATTTGCCTGGTCAAGACTGCCCCCCCCGATGCACTTGTCATTTCCGTGTGTCTCCGTCTTTCTCCAAGGTTGGCGCGCTGCCCAACGTCCAAAAGCAAGAAACAATCATCCGTGGCAGCTTCAACTCTGCGCGCTTTACTCAACTTTGCACCGATTCCAAAAGTGTTGAGCGCGAAGAGAAGGTGATCCATTCCATGAGTGAAGAGGAGACTGGTCGGGACACACTGAGACAAATATGAAGTGATAATACTGTGCTTCAATAAAGTTGATCCTTTTGGTGAATCCTCTTGTTTTCGGAATCCAATGTATTGGCGGCCCACTTGTCAGGAGATGAAATCTCTCTTGGTGAAGGCATCCAAGGGCGCCTTGAATCCAGAGAAAGCAGAGCCCCTGGTGAGAGAAATCAAAAGTAAAGGAGTTGAGGCTCTCACCGAGGACTTGCTCAATCAAGAGGAGAAGGTGCCCGCCGACAAAATCCTCCCGAATTGGTTGGTGTTTTGCGGTTCCAATCGACCGTGACCGGGACCAAGGATTCTTTATGAGTGCGACTATGACTGAAAGATAAGATTATCTATGATGAACAATCAGATGATGATGATGATGATGTTGTTGTTGTTGTTGTAGCCACTACCATGATTTCGCTACCAGTGAGCTACACCACTTTCCGGTCAGAAGACTCCATGAGCCGTGCTCTGGATCTCGGTGAGCACGTGGCAGTGGAGAAGCCGGGCTGGTGGCACCCCGTGCTCCGGGTTTCCAACGTTCTGGTGGTAGCTATGATTCGTTCGGCCAGAAACACCTACTGTCGGATTTGAGGGGAAGTATGGAACCTGGCTTTGGCCTGTGAATAGCAATGCAATAAGCTATTTGGGCCGCATATGATAGAGGCTTTGGTGTGTCGGGATACAGATGTCAGTGCCCAGGTCAGAACCTACACCGCCCATGTCATGTTCGAGTGTATCCGAGAAATGCAAAAAGGGTACCAATGCCATATGACTTGTACACACTGTCATACCACTATTAATATACACTCCCTGGAAATAACTTGGAAGTGGATGGCACCGTTTGGTATTTGAACATGTTCTTCCAAGGGGCCATGCCATTCACTTCGGTTCTGGGGAGTGTATGCTAGAACATATGCTAGGCAGCTAGGCAGCATCTCAGGTGTCAGGATAGTTTGTTATTCTTTCTTCCAAGTCACCTTTGATGGTGACTGTCTATAGCAAAAACTTTTCAAAGCCTCAGTCGCAGATCTGTTTTGTGCTGAGCAGTTGTGTGTTTGTCATTTGAAGTGTTCGTGCTATCCAATGGGGTGTGGCTTCCTTTTGTCAGAGCAAGTGTTATTCATTGGAGCCACCCCTCCATCCGTAAATACATGTAATTATCTCTGAAGAAGTTTCAAGGTAGATCACATGTTGTATACATGCGATACATGATGTTCATTAGCTTTTCACTTGACCGCAGCCCTTTTGCTTATTGAGAAAAGTTCGCATGGTAGCGGAGCAAGGATAAGGGCAACCCCCTTTGTGCTGCAGAGAAAAGCCCCCTAGGTCACTGGGAACCGGGCACGATTTCGAGTCGAGCCATAGATTTGGGGCCTTTGGAACCCAAATAGCTGCACTGGTGATAAATTGTTGTGAGCTGCACTCTGTACCCCGTACATTGCGTCAGAAAGAGATTAGTGCGCAGGAAAGATGGAGGAGATCAGAGAAATCCTTGCAGTTATAGCACAGAGTACGCAAGCAACAACATCAGGACCTGAGGCAGTGAAGAAAGGAATTGAAGACAAGAAGTCTACAACAACTGATTGGTCAAAGTTGATAGCAAAGCCCAACATCTTTGACTAAAAGTCACAAGAAGAAGAGATCGAAGCACTTAGAGAGTGGTCGTGGGTATTTGAGAAAAATTGAGCTCAGTTGATGAGGCTTACATGAAGGACTTGAAGGAGATTCCTGATAAGCCAAATGAGAGCTTTGATATGGACTTGGCAGCCACAGGGGAGAAGACCAGGTGCATCAAGCTATATGGATTGTTGGCTTCATTTATGGGGGGAAGAGCACTACAATTGGTTAAAGCTGTGGAGGACTGCAATGGATTTGATGCCTGGAGGAGTTTAAACAAAGCATTGAAGCCTACATCGAAGGCTAGGGGATTAGCACTTTTGGGAGCAGCCACTACGTGGCCAGCATTTTCAACGAACAGTGCACTACAACCTCAACTTGTGAAGCTGGAAGAAGTATTTGATGGGACGGTCAAGGCAGGAACAGCCATTCAAGAAGAGTTGAAATCTGCTTTTCTTTTGAGATGTGTAGGTGGACCGCTCAAATACTACGACAATTGGCGACAATGTTCAATACCCAACTTTGAGGGAACAAGTGTTGCAATGGGATCGTTCTCAGCAAAAGTGGGCTACTTCAATGGTGGCAAGCAGCAGTACAGACTATCAAGGACCCATGCCAATGGACATTGATCAAGTCCAGGATGCCAAAGGAAAAGACAAAAAGGGGCCAGAATGACCATCAGAAAGGTAAAAGTAAAGATGCAAAGGGCAAAGGAAAGAAATAACAAGGAGAACAGAAAGGAAAAGAAGGTGATCACAAGAGTAAAAGTAAAGGCAAAGACCAAAAAGAGAAAAGGTGTTGCAACATGTTACACTTGTGGAAAGCCAGGACATCTTGCTCGAGACTGTTGGATAAACAATACTCGACAGGTTGCAAGTGATCCAACCCATTCATCTTCAAGAGGAGCATCAGTGACTACTCATACAGTTGGTCAACAACAAGCCAATGTTTGCCAGCAGAGAAGCTCAGCAGAGACCAAGCCAGTGGTCAGAAGGATTGAGAACAGTGATCCAATCATTTTCGATTTGCGCGAGAGAGAGATGATGAAGTAGAAGATTATGGAGTTTGAGTGGTTCACTTCTACATTGGAGATGATGATGATGATGGGTCAGAGATGAAAGAGTGTGAGGAGATAGATCTCAGATGATGATGAACCCATGGTGAGGAGACTTGGAAGAGAATGAGGATGTGGCCAGCATTATTGACAGTGCAGCTGATGTGGCATTGTTCCCCTTGACTATGGCCAAAGAGAATGTGATCTTCAGTTCAAAGGTAAATCAGCCCATACTTTGCTACGTGACTTGAAGGACCGCTCAACTTGCAAACTCGCTGTTTGACAGTGCCAGGCCGCTTTAGAGTCATTCGAGATGAAGATGAAAGCTGCTTGGAGGTGCAAGCACCTGAAGGTTTGGAAAAGGCAGCAGGTTGGAAGTTCAATGAGCATGGACTGCTAGTTAGTTGGAAGCTTATCAAAGTGGAAGGTTCACCAGTGCTGATGAGAACCACTTTGGTGAAAACGGGAGGTCGATGGCTAATGCCTGAATATTGTCAGAGTATGACGAAAAAGGATGAACTTGATGAGCAAACACGCGCGCGCGGGGCCGCAGGAGCGAGGACGTGGGGTTTGGCGCGCGCGCGCGGGGAGACAGCAGCAGGAGGACAGGAGACAGGAGCAGGACAGGAGGAGAGAGCTTTTAATGAACAGGAAGTCCACACTTTCAACGGTACTCGGTCTCGGCGAAAAAAATTAGGTCAAAATCCGCCTATTTCTTGCAAAGCGCCGGTTGATGATTGCCAAGCCCCAGGAGCGAGGACGTGGGGTTGGTGTGGCACGCGCGCGCGGGGAGACAGCAGCAGGAGGACAGGAGACAGGAGCAGGACAGGAGGAGAGAGCTTTTAATGGACAGGAAGTCCACACTTTCAACGGTACTCGGTCTCGGCGAAAAAAATTAGGTCAAAATCCGCCTATTTCTTGCAAAGCGCCGGTTGATGATTGCCAAGCCCCAGGACTATACATATACCGAACTAACCCTCAGGAACACGGTCACGCTCACGTCCTTGGTCCTAGAACGGAGTCCGCGTTTTTGAATTTGCGCTTGGGGCAAAGGTGAACCACTACACCTTCGAGCGCGCGCCAACTTGCGATGAAGAGAGGAAAAGTGATACATTTAGATGGAAAGTGGCTGTGGATTCAGAACAGAAAAGACTTCAATATGGTGCAAATGCTCACAGACAGCAACATGGCAGACATCAACGCAAAGCCACTTGGAGGACAAAGAATGAGATACTTAATGAACCTCATTGGGTATTGGCACAGTGAAGAACAAACAAGAGTGGGTGAGAATGCGAAAAGGTGTATGAAGAGAACAAAAATTTGGCGGGAAAGGTCAACAAGATTGCCAAGATTATTATAAGAATTGTGACATGAGAGGCTTGCAGACAATGGTTACAGAAGCATTTATGAAAGAGAATGAAAAACAACCTGTGCAGACTGGAAGAAGTGGACGAGTCCAAAAAAGATTGGAAAGTCATTATCATTGTGATTGTGATGATCTTGATTCTTGGTTTTGCAGCAATGACCTTGCAAAGTGGAACCTTTACAGACACTTTGAAGACAGCTATTTGCATTTGAAGAACACTCTTGGTGACAAAGTGGATGGAGCAGAATTCAGAATAATGGAACTTGGATGGGTGGTTGAACAGGTAGAAGGTGATGAACATAAGCCAGACACTCTCAGAGAGTATGTCAGGAGAATCCATTATATCGTGGTCATAAAGTGACGTTGAAAGCAGGAGTAGAAGGAGCAGTTCCCTCAGAAGGACCATTGACGAAAACATTCAAACCAGGAAGCAGGGAACTACCAATAATCAGAGCAGAATATGTTAGAGAACAGACAATACACATGTGTGGTCACAGAATACAGAACGAGCTATGAGATAGATCGATATGAAAGAATGCTTGAACGTGCAGAGGAGAAAAGAGACCGCCCAGAGAGAATGCCACCAGACACCTCCAGGAACCCTTTCTTGAGAGAAGTTCTACCAGGAGAAGGACTATGGCGGCAGACGGCAGAGTGAGCAAAAACAACAATTCGAGCGCCCACTACTGAGAATGAGTGTGAAGAAGTTTCAAGGTAGATCACATGTAGTATGTACATGATGCTCATGTGCTTTTCACTTGTATTGGATCGTCAAAACGATGTTTTCCCATGGCTTAAGTGAGTTTCCCATTGACTTCCCGTTGTTTTACTTTGCTGATCTTAAGTTTTTACATTATACACTTTGTTTCCTTTCGATATCCGTTTGATCAGTTTGTTTCTTGCTGTGTTTTTTGTGGATTTTTTTTGACCTTTGCTGTTTCTTATGCAGTCCGTTAAGTGCAGGTGCCTGTTGGCATTCCATGTTGTATGCTTCTGTGCGTTTTCACCTGTAGCTACACTTTTTCTGTTGGACCCCTCAGAGCAGTGCTCCGGGAAACCTTGGAACTTTGCTGCTAGGCAATTGAGAAGGAAATGCAAAAGGCTGATGAGGAAGCTTCATTGATGGCATTGAAGAGCGAGAGCAGGGCCTTATCTTTGGCAGAAGGAGCTCGCCATGAGATGCAGTTGCGTGAGCAATGGGATCCCATTGGTGGAATGCATCTGGGACGGATCAACATGTTGTTTTGGACCACGGAGTGAGGATTTGTATTCATGCGTACCGTCGTCTAGCCACCTGAAGCAACATGTGTTCGTTCAAAGGCACGAAAAGAACCCAAGAGATGGCTCTTGTATTCTTTCCTTTGTGAGTGTCCAGAACGTTTTGCCCTGAAAACGCACATGGACCCTGAAAACCACCGGTGCAGCTAGAGGAAAACAGTCTTTCAGGGTACCAATCTCAGGGTCCATGTGAGTTTCCGGAAAGTTTTACCCTCCAAATGGTTCATAATGCCCGATGCTTTATTCAGCAAGCCCCTGAATATTTTTGACCTTCCCGGTTTGGTACAGAGTTTGGTGAGTTCCAGAATCAGCCACAATTGAAAAATCTGCACGCTCTCGCCATCCCAAGGGGGCTTCTTTTGATGAGTTTGTTCATGCGCATCTTCATGAGTATTTTTGCTGCGCCGTTTTTCTCGCTCTTTTGCATCATCAGCCTGGGAAAGTTGACAGATGAAACAGTGCACAACAAGTTCCAGACGTACCAAAGGGGCCCGGAACTCGGAGTTTGACCATGCAGAGCTGCTGTTTTTGCCATCTCAAGATCTTCTTGGGCCCCTTCTCAGCTTGCAAGCTTGCATTCCGAAAGAAGTCGCGAACATCTCGCTAAGTAGCGGTATGTAGCGGTGGAGTCTCGCCGAGGTTGAAGAACCCGACTGTTCAACTATCCCATTAATTTGTGTACTCGAGGTGACGGGTCCTATTTAGGTCACTTGGCCATTCCAACTTCCAACAGATTATTGCATGTGTTTTTTGTTTTTTTTCCCGCGCTGCTGCTGAGTGCTTTTGGCTGCCACCCCCCCCCCCGCACCGCACGGTCGCACCGACTGCTTTCGTCGCGGTAGAACGGCGCGAACGGTGCTGTTCTCGGTCGACCCTGAAAGAATTGAGGTTTGCCTGGTGCTTCGGTTGGCCGAAGGTGGCATGAGTCCCAATGCGGCATGAGTCCGCAAAGAAAGACACAGACACCGAAGCTGTTTCCTTCATGTTGGTGCCTGAACTGTCATTCCGAGAGCGCGTGGTGTTCGCGTTCTCGTGGCGTACCTCTTCAAATTGAAGAGGCGGATGACGCCGATCTGAAAACGAGAAACCCGAGTTTGGGCATTGTGCTTCTGTATTGTTTTTTATGTGCCAGGTGGTATGTTGTGTTTTTTGATGTGTATGTTATGCTTCCTCTATGCTTTGACTTGTTCTGTATATGCTAGGTTGTATGCTCTTTCTTTGTTTTGCTTCTGTGACGACTGTGACGATTTGTATGCTGGTTTGCGTGCTGGTTGTGTCGAACTGGGGATAGCTTGGTGCTCCTTCAGAGCTGTGACTTCGTCCGACTTCAGGGCGCAAGATCGACTGCACAGGCGTATTTTTTGGTGAGGAATGTGCGGTGTTTTCTGATTTCGTTTATTCTCACTTCTTACCTCCAGTACCCCCACCCGCGGAAGAGCTGTGAGGTGCGCTCAGACTCGATCGCAAGTTGGTGTGTCGTCCCCAATAAGCCTTGTTCAGCTGGGACAAGACGTCCCGGGACAACCTTGTTGTGTTGAAACAGCTCTCTCATCTCAGGTCCATACCGGTCTGTTGGTGTGTCTTGATGGCGAGTGGATTCAGTGCGTTTGCGTACTTGGTCGCTCCAACGAGTTCCACCCCTTGAACCTGGCCGCCGGCCCAGGTTCTCACTTAGGCATTGAACAACTACCCAATTCAAGAAACAAACAACAGGCGAACACAGTACAGGACAAAGATGCACAAACAACAATCCTGTAATCAGCAATTGCAAGGGGATCATGTAGTCGCAAAGATCCTGGAAATCGCGAGCCTTTCCCGCACATCATATGGGTTTTAGTGTTTTGTTGCATCCCTTCTGACTAACTGTCCGAACGCGGAATCCACAAAAAATGCAACATAAATGCAACACAAGAGCACAAACAAACGCAAATAGACTAATAGACATCTTATTTGTATGAGTTTTGCACTGTGTGTTTTTTTGGGGGGGGTTGGGAGGTACCTATACTTCTATCAGGACCGTTTATGATATAACGGCTACTCAGGGAAAGACTGTTCAGGTCAAACATGTCAGAGATGTAAACCAACGCAATCAATGGTGCAAATCAGCAGCCACCTTGCGGATAAACTATGTGCATCGACGACGACATGTTTGATTTGCTCATTGGAAAGCAGCCCTTACCCCTTAGCCAGCCCCTTAGCCTACATGCTATAGCTGCTGCCTGCAACTATCTAAGCGTTTAGCGCAAGCTTTGATGAAATTTTCACACACCAATGAGTGAAGCATGTGATGCATGTCTTCAATGTAGGCTTAGTTTGGATGTCCATGTCCGCCTGGGCCAAAACTGTCGGACAACACCAGATTTAGTTGGAAAGCTGTTGGACAATGTACGGATATACGGTATTTTGGTGTTCCCCTCTTCTTTTCGAGTTTTTGTCCCGTGCTATGTATTTGATTTGTGCTACTTGTGCTATGCATCTTCAAAGGCCGGAAGGGACACATGTCGCCGGTCAAGTAAACGCAATCCGCCGTGAACCATGTACTGCGTTGTTCGGCGCCGACCAGACCGCGCAGCGCTTTGGATACGCACCTGGCAACCGAGCTTTATAGAACTTTGTTTGGGAGGTTTAGTTGAGTTGAAGGTCCATAAAGACCACTTCAACAGATCTTCTTTTGACACCCTGAAGGTCGTTGGTGGCTGAGTTGTAGTTGATGTGGACTTAGTGAAGAGCACCGTACAAGCAACGCGCCGTCCTGACCATTTAACTTGCAATCGTGAAACTGAAGTCACTATTCAATGAGAGGTGACATCGCGTCAAAGCTGCGTGTTCTGTCAGCCACAAACGTGTGTGTGTGTGTAACCCTTGGAATCATAGGGATCCTTTCGGATTGTTTTAGCTTCACAGTTGTTTTCCTTGTGTAGCAGGGGCGTGTGGCACTCTCGTCCTACCACACGCAACGAAGCTGTGGGCGAGAGTGGGAAGGGAAACTTGGCCAGTTTCCTGTACCTGCTGTGATAATTACTCCAATCTCCGGGCCCTGCTTGTACCTAAAACAAGAAATCCAGCCTTTGCACCGGTTTGCTCTCGGCAGTCACGCATAGGGCTTTGGTTTCGGACGACGTCACTCTGTCGCTCGGTCGTTCGACGGTTCCTTTAGAGTTGATGGCCACGCTGAACTTGATGGACCTCCACTTCCTTTTCAGGTTTCCTTACCTGTACTCTTAGGAACTGGTAACCTAGGCCGGCGTGTGGCACCGCTTTCAGTTCAGTACACCCTATCCTAAGTGTGTTTGGCCTCGTGCCAACCCGGGATGAGCCCGCAGAGTGCCTCCCGTGGACCCGTCGAACGGGTGTACGTCGTTATCTCCCCTGCCCGGAGATGTACGTGTCCGCAGCGGACAGTAGCTGGCTCATGCCACCAGAACTCCGATTTTGTCTCATTTTAGGAATTCCAAGCTGGCTTATGCCTTTACGTGACCGCAGCGGTCAAAGCAGCCAGCCGCTTCGGCAGGGCACAAGGTGACCACAGCGGTCAAAGTATTTTTGAGGTTCATTGGAACCTGTTGGGACCTTAGCCCCTTTCTCCCCCTTCCCTTCCCCCTTTCTTTCTTTGCTTCCTGGGGCTTTCCTGAATGCAACACTCAGGATCACCCCTCTCTTTCTTTGGTGTGTCCCTGGACGCTTGTCGAGCTGGGAACACCTGCCTTTTTCTTTTTTTCTCTCCTCTCCCTTTCTCTCCCTCTCTCTTTCTTTCTCCTTGGGTGTCCTTGGACGCATGCGTCGTAGCTGGGAACACCTTCCTTTCTTTTCTCTCCTTTTTCTCGTCTCTCCCTACCCCTCCCTCTTGTCGGCACCTTAGCTTGGGATGCTACTAGGGGCTCCTGGCCTTCCTACTAGGTGTTAGGTGTTTCTTTGACGATACTAGAGGTTCCTGGCCTTTCCACTACTTGGGGACGAAGAGTCTCACACCACCTATGGCGCAGAGCTTAAAAATCTTGCCTCCCCTCGGGGAGGCGTGTGTGTGTAACCCTTGGAATCATAGGGATCCTTTCGGATTGTTTTAGCTTCACAGTTGTTTTCCTTGTGTAGCAGGGGCGTGTGGCACTCTCGTCCT
>CAXIVM010000693.1:0-16000 GCA_964035705.1 Porites rus | reverse complement strand
AAGGTTTTGGAGGAGGTTTCGAATGAAAGGCTGAAGTGTCAGGTGATTCGTATGAGATAGCGGAGAAACGTACCTGGAAGTATGGAGGCACAAGAGTGAGTGTCTCCTACAAGAGTGTCCCACAAGGTCACAAGAGTGTCAAACAATGTTTGGCCGTTTGTTTTCCAGTGCACGTGCGCATCCGGGTTCGCGGGCTCCATCTTGTTCATCTCTTTTTGTTGTTGTCTCAAGAAACGATGAACAAACTGAGTAGACTTGCTGGTGCCCTGCTGATGGTCCGTGAGAATTCTCAGTGTTAATGATGATTGTTAATGCTGATGATCCAGCCTGGAAGGACAGTGCCACTTGAGAAAGACCGGCCACCCCTGAGCACGCTTGCTGAGCCCAGACTGAACAAAACCACAAGTGCCAAGTGCTGTGAGCTGTGTTTCAAGCCTGACTTTACCGGCAGTCCTGTTGCAAGTCAATCAAAGCAGCGCCCACAACTCTTGTCCGGATCTTGCGTTGCAGCTAAAGGCTGGAACCCTCCCAGCTGCCTTCGCCACGTCTTTCACCATAGTTCTCCTGTCACTATGAGGCCCTTCTGGCAGATATCTTCAGTGGTGTAAAACTCGTATTCATGGCATTTCTGTTGCGGTTCGCAGAGGACCCTGTCTTCACAGTTGGTGGGATTGTCCCCGCACAATCCTATGAAACCAGAAAGGCACTAGTCTGCACACGAGGCCCAAGCCCTGCTCACTGGCGGGGGCCAGTACATGTCCATGAGCCAAGGTCAAGTAGAAAGGTCTAAGGTTGAAAAAATTACACCACCGTAGACCCCAAACAGTTTGTGTTTTCAATATCGGAACACTCTGCAACTAGAGCTTGCGACGTCCAGAGCTGGGATACAAGGATTGCAAGGCAGAGGCGGCCACAGCAGTCCAGAGCTGCGAGACAAAAGGAAGACAGAGGGAGACAAATGTAAAGGATTGCAAGGCAGAGCAGCTGGGAGACAAACGTGAAGGGTTGCAAGCGAGAGGGGGAGAGAGGAGGCACATGTAAAGGAAAGAGGGAAGACAAGGCGGACACAATGACCAACAAGAAGGGGGACAACAAGGGAGACAAAAGGAAACACAAGGGAGACAAGACGGACATAGTGCCCAACAAGAAGGGAGACAAGACCGGAGACAAAGGGAGACAGAAGGGAGACAAGGCGGACACAATGACCAACAAGAAGGGACACAAAAGGAAACAGAAGGGAGACAAGACGGACACAGTGACCAACAACAGGGGGACACAGTGACCAACAAGAACGAGAAATCACCTGGGAGACAGATATGAATAGAACTGCTGGAGAGGGGAAAAGGGCGGATGCCAGCAGTGCAGGCACCGAACCTGGAAAACAAAAGTAAACAAACCACATGGGAAACAAATGAATAGAAATGCTGCGTGGCCAGCGGAAAAGGGCGGACACCAGCAGTGCAGGCAGCGAACCTGAGAGACAAAAGTAAAGAAATCACTTTAAAGACAAACGAATAAAGAAACATCTTAAGAAAGAATTGAGAAACCCTACGTAACGGCAAACTATGTGGGGAATGAAAAGAAATGTTGCATCGCCAGCGGAAAAGGGCGGACACCAGCAGTGACACACCTCACAGACAAATGAATAGAAACGCTGCATGGCCAGCGGAAAAGGGCGGACAGACCTGGAAAACAAATGAATAGACATGCTACATGGCCAGCCGAAAAGGGCGGACACCAGCAGCGACAGACCTGGGAGACAAATGAATAGAAACGGTATATGGCCAGCGGAAAAGGGCGGACACCAGCAGTGACACACCTCGGAGACAAATGAATAGAAATGTTGCAACGCCAGCAGAAAAGGGCGGACACCAGCAGGGCAGACCTGGGAGACAAATGAATAGAAATGCTACATGGCCAGCGGAAAAGGGCGGACACCAGCAGCGACAGACCTGGGAGACACACGCATAGAAATGCTACATGGCCAGCGGAAAAGGTGACAGACCTGGGAGACAAATGAATAGAAATGCTACATGGTCAGCGGAAAAGGGCGGACTAGCAGTGACAGACCTGGGAGACAAATGAATAGAAACGCTGCATGGCCAGCGGAAAAGGGCGGACACCACCAGTGACAGACCTGGGAGACAAGTGAATTCAAATGTTGCAAATGAGTAGAAATGCTACATGGCCAGCGGAAAAGGGCGGACACCAGCAGCGACAGACCTGGGAGACAAATGAATAGAAATGCTACATGGCCAGCGGAAAAGGGCGGACACCAGCAGTGACACAAAGGGCGGACACATCTTAAGAAAGAATTGAGAACCCCTAACAGTAAACTGTTTGGGGAAATACCAAGAGAGCGAGATCAAACCCTTACAACCCTGACCACCTGCAAACTTCGCAAGAGGAGAATAGAACCCATTCCTACGCGATCAAGTCCTACTTTGTGGCTCGCAAGCAAGCACCCCACATCCCGTTCTTCTATGAGATTGCTTCAAGTGCTTCTGCAAATAACACCATATACATGATATTCTTGAGCAAAAAAAATAGGAATGAAGCGAAACTCGTGGCATTTCGTCTGGCCTGCCACATAAAATAGATGGCAGGCATGGCTGTGAGGAGAAAGGCCAACGACAGGTCAAACGGTAAAGTAGAGCCTCCATACCAAAGAGCATCTGAGTCAGCAACTTGTGTCAAAGGCATCGAAGACGCGGCCAGTTGTGCTAACCATCCAGCACCGATGGCAGCGAGATACTGCACCTGATTTCTTCAAAAGGTTCTGAAGCAACAGCACGGCCAAGTGAAGTTGGGTAGAGATAAACTTGGAGAGAAATTCTGCCGAGTCGCAAAAAACATAAGTCCAAACATGTAGCGGAGCAAACCATCTGGGAAACCACATCGCTTGTGCTCTCCCACCATCCAGCATTCAAATGTGCTAAACAGCAAGGAGGTTGCTGCGCCGCCAAGTAGCCGGCCAAGCATCAACACCCCATAGACATTCACATGCTTGGTTAAGCAAGCTAGCCCATAAAGAATACAATATAGAATCGCACAAAACTTCCGGCCCCAGGCATCTGCTACAGAACCGATGAAAGTGCCAGTGAGCATCGAAGAGGCAAATCCAGCCACAAAAAGCCGGGCAATGTCCGCTTTGCTCCATCCATATGATGCATAGAGCTCATAAACATATGGCCCCTGTAACCAGTCTGCTGTGATGGCGAGAAACCAAACAAGCAAATATTGAAACTGAAATTGCTGAAAGCCTCAGTTTGCGCATGTACTGCTTGGCTTGTCCGAACTAAAATCTACTGCATCGCATTTGGCCTTCCGCAACAAAAGGCAAGGACAAAGTAATGGCCAGGCGCAGTTTACTATCCAACTCACGAGTCCTAACAAATGAACTACGGTAACAGAAAGGTGACAAACAACTCTGCCACAAAAAGGATTGCTCTGCTGCAACACTGTCAAAAATAGGCTACACTGCATGTCCCGCTACGTCGACCTGGTTGCCTGGGGTGTGGGGTGGGACAATTATATAGATCTCTGAACAAAAGTTGAGTTCAATACTTAAATGCAGCCCATAACACCCTTCGGAACCTGCTCCGCATCTGCAGTAGGCCGAGTCAGCCAACCCAGTACGCAAGTTACAGCAAGGAGAGGCAAGGATGTTGCCGTGTAAAGGTCGCCAAGCCTGACGTTTCATCAAAAGGAGTTGCAAACCCCGTGCCAAAAAGCAGATTGAGATTTGGGCTCTCAAAACAAATTGTTGTGAACACTGACATCATCTCAGCGCAACAGGCATGAAGTCCATCTTATTCCAACATGAGAGCCCAAGTTATTCATTGCTTCCGTTTGATTCCAAACCTTGGGCTCCAGTATAGTCTATTGTGGCTTGGAACATAAAATTAAAAACTAAGACCTGCACAAAGATTGCTCAGGAGGCTCAACGGAGACATGAAGCAAAGATCTGCTTGACCTCGTATCCTTTGAACCTGGCAACATCATAGAGTGACATTGATAGCAGGGGATCAGCTTGGCTTCACAAAGCTAGAGAGAAAGAGCGTTTGCCGCCAAAAGTTTGATGCAACGGTTGGCAAAACTAGGCGGCTGGCTCAAACATTGTCATCGAATCATCTCTATCTTTCAGCGTTCGCGTTCTTGAACAAGGCATGCTGTATGCAATTGAAAAGATAGCTTCATGATCAGGATATCATTGTGTTTCTTGGAGCTTCCAACCAGTTCGACAAACATCAACACGAGGCCTAACAAGCGCCAGCCATGTGTGCTCGCCCATGCTGCACCCACCACAATGCAAGCGGCCTTTGGAGATGCATGGGTGCCGTCTTCCCCAAGCTGACAGACAAAGCCACAAAGGATTCAAAAAAATAGAAAAGCATTGACAGTGAAGACCCGAAAAGATGTTGTCTCGCAGGCTCCTATCTCCTGCCAGTACAGTGCCAAACAACAATCTAGATCGTGCATCCGTGATTCCAATGGATTCCGAGCCCGTGCCAGCGGCAGCCGCCGCAAAGGCAGCACTGGCATGGCAAGCTGGAAACTTGAACCGAAAACAAAACTAGTATGCCAAAACTCCAAACACGAAGCTGCATGGTGTTCAAAGGATACGTCGTAACGTACATCAAATGCTTTTGATCCTGCTCGCCCGGGCATTTCTAGGACTGTTGCAAGAGGATCCTGCGATCGACCTTCTGCAGCAGCCTTCACGCATCAATCCGCAAACAAACCGGGAGACCGGAGACAGCCACTGGTCATTCCTCGCAGGCCCTTATGCCCAAAAGCATGATGCAGCCGGCATTTGTCCATATAGGAAAACTGCATTCTAGAATGAATGTTTGGACAATGACAAATCCTAACAAATTCGTCAGGACTTTGAAACTTGCGAAGGTCCATTTCGCGGCATTATCTGCACCTGCACCTTCTCTCGAAAGGAAGAAATGCCTTGAAGGACCTCAAACGAAGATGTGAACTATGCGACCCTGTAACATGAAACACAGAACCTGTTCTTCGTTCTTCTGGCCTTCACAAAAGCAGCATGGCAAGTCTCGCGATCTGTGTCCTCAGTCGCTGAGATCTGTGGACAAACACAAAATAGATGAGATCTGGTCGATCTGTTGACCTTTCCTGAGATCTGGTCGAAAGATGCCCCGGACCACTGGAAGTCAGGCAGACCTAGAGCAAGTAAATAGGACTGCTGTGGGCTGTGGACAGTCTTCATTGCACAAATGGACACAGCAATACCATATGAATACCCTGTTGTAGCTACGGTCAGTGCTACTCAGAAAGGTTGTTTCTTCATATCATGTCCAAAGTTGCCACTTGGAGTCTAAAACGGGCAATGGCCACGCTGGGTGCCCATGAGATTATAGCCACAAAGGTACTCTTGTGGCCCAGTGAACCGAACAAGTGAAGACAAGGAAGTGTCAAAGGTACCGAGTCGAGCCGATCTTGTCGAAACCTATATAAGTACGAAACATGGCATGTGGGTTTGCTCACTTGAGTACGAAGAAATGAGCAATTTTGGACTTGCTTTCCTCCTCGGGCCTTGGTGAAACTCAAAAAAGATCCCGCCTCGATTCAAGCGAAATGCCGTAGAGGGTGTCCGGGCAGTGTGTAACTGGCGAGCTCTGTATTGTGAAATTGCACCGTATCAACTGGGCCCCTCCCAAAGACATGATCCTTTTGCAAGCCACTCCGACGACACTGATGCTATGGCATCTTTGATTTGACTTTGCATGGAATGCAAGCATGTTTTAGCTTGACTTCACACTGTACAGCTTAACTTGGCTTCAGAATACTAGCCTCACTCCGCCTCAAACAAACAGTATTGTTCACAAGACTTCTTGGCGGGATGACGTTTCAAGCGAACAGTAGGAAAGAAACACTGGTGGAGAAAAGGCTCAGAGGCAAAAAGCATGAATGCAACTAAACTCATGTAGAAGGGTACTAAGATTCATTCTGGATTCAAGGCTGAATTGGGTCAATTGTTCATTGCATTTGCACAGTCTGGAGTGTTTTGAGAGTTGAGCTGTAAGAAGGTTGAGCGAGAGGCAGTGGTAAAGTCTCATACCTCCGTAATTGTCTTCAAAAGATTATCACCTTCTCACCACATCATCACAATTTTTGAGGCATGGTCATCATCTCACAAACTATATGTCCCATGTAGCCAACGTACCCATACGTGCTTTTGGATGCAACGTTCAGCGCTTACGCGTCGCTGAAACAGTGGTTTCATTTTGGAGCGGAGTGCACACCAACAAGCTTTTTTCCTGTCTCAAAAAGAGCCTCAAGAGCAGTAACATTCGTTCATGCCTGCATGCCCAAGGCCTAAATGCCCAAGTCTGGTTTCATAATCCAGTTGATCGCCTCAAGACCTTGTGACTTTCCTTGAAGCCTTCTAATGAAGTCTTTTGATTTCATGGGGTAGTTACAATCCTGCACATTCAATGGGTTCAAGGAACAATGGCCTTGAAGATGACAAGGAGTTGAGTCAGAACCATGATACTCAGGGCATAAAGACGGGTTCATCTGTGTTTCATACGTCTTCATCCACCGCAAACAATGCCTGCTAAGGACAACTCCTTTGTTTTTGTTTTTGTTTGCTGCCCGGTGTTTCTTTTTGGCTTTAGGCGTGCTCCCGTCTTGCTTTATGGGGTCAGTTGACATTATCCTCGATACGGACCCCCTTGCAAAACTGATTTCATCAGGATTCAAAAGAAGCTTATCTGAGCGTCGCCCCAAAGGCCTTCGATTTTATGTTGAAATGATGGGGTACCGGAGGGTCACTTTGCAGTTGCTTTGGACAGGCAACCTGAGTGACTATTCTGCAAAGCCTTCTCACCGCACAGCAACACCACATTCAAATTCCATATAGTCCAAGCGTCAAATGGCCCTGATCGCCTCCTCACATCCGAATCCGCTTTTGGCACTGCTCAATAAAGCCTCGAGTGCTCTGAAAGTGGCGAAGAACTGGGGCAGGGGCTTCAGCTACGCTGAGTGACTCATATCCCATCCGTTCTTCACCACGTGGCTTCAGGAGTCCTATATAACTCCCTTTTTCATTGGTCGCCCTGCCTTGCATTGGCGGACAGACTGCGAAACTGCACACGAAGCAACTGCCGCACTGCATTTTGCCTCGGAGGCTGTCAGCTGTATATCGTAAACCCCCAATAAATCACGCTACCACAGAAGAAATCATGCTCATGTTCTACTTTTGTTTGGGAGAATGTAAGCCAACGTAAGCCTAAAGTTTGAAACCGGCGCCCAACCAACCAACCTGGTGTGTTTGTCTCAAATACACTGTGTGTGTATTGCATCTCACTGAATCAGTCGGGACTTATCAAAGTCATTTTCCGAAACATGTCATCCATCGGCCATCACCTTCATATATACCCTCCCTGCACAGCATGAAACTTTCTAGAAAATTGCGCCATGTCTGTAGGTATCCTGCGGCTTCTCCAGAGGCCAGCAATCTCCGATAGAGATGAACAACAGTCAAAGAAGCACGACACCAAACTTCTAATCTTCATTTCCTGTGTGTGTGGACATATGCTTCATCTCGTGGAAGGTACAGCCACACCTTCTTGCTAAACTTATTGACCTCATGCTATGTCGGCTGAGATTGGCCAATCTGCCTCATCTCATCTCTTTGGGAAGCGCCGTTGAGGATCAAAAGAATCTGACTCATCTATGTCGCAGCCAGTTGCTTTGCAGCGCGCATCGTTGTCTGTCGGTGCCATAAAGCTGGAGCTTGTCGGAGTTGCTCGGCACTTTGCACGGGAAGTCTCGTCGTTCTTGACAGAACTGTCTGTTGAACAAGTTTTTTTGCCCTGGAGCGAATTAGTTTTGTCAGCTCTGCTGTACTCTTTGTTGCGCTTTGCAAGCGCGTGGAATAGGTCCCTCATGCGTTGGTCTGGTTTCTGCAACCCGAGGTCTTCAACACGCTTGTCACGGAGCACATATTGCTGGCTGACTTGGTATCGAGGTAAGGGCGTCCCTGAACGGCCTTCGTGTCCAGTGTCACCTTCCGTGAAACCCCTGGCGCATTCAGCATCCTGGCGCCTCAGCACTGGGATCCTAGATTTCAACTCACATCTTGGAACGCAGGTCGTCTAGGATCGTGATCCAGCCTCCTATACAACATGTAAAGCACATTGAGCTAGAAACCATGAATGGCAAGATCACAAGTGGTAGCCCATCTCTTCTTCTGCGTCCACTAGCTCCTCTGCTCCACTCCTCCACTCCCTTTTCTGCCCTCGCGCATTTTTGAAGCCTCACCACCTTTTTGTCTTGTCACTGTGAATGCCCGACTCAAGGCCGAATACCTAGCCGTCGACCGAAACTTTCTGATCTGTTCATCTCCTCCCAATTCTCCACGCAAAGGAAATTGTGCGTCTGGCCAAGGCGGGAAAGCTCATACTGCATTACGAGCGCGATAGTCCAGACAAACGAGCTCTTCTGGCATTATACGCGGACAAAATGCGCCTGTTCGGTACCCAGTCTGGATTCTTTCCTGAATCATCAGCTCGACGTCCAAGGCAATGTACAACGGTTGCCCGGCTCGCGTTCCCACGAGCTTCACATTGCAGATCCATGGAGGTGTGACCGTGAAATAGTTGCGTGAAACCCTCCAACAATCGGACCGTTCTTGATGATGTTGAGGCCTTGCGGATCTGTCGAATGGTAGATCACCCGTGGAACATTCGTGGAAACGTGGGTAATCTCTACGATCGAGCCGCTCGACTGTAAAATCATCGTCATGCAAAAAGATTTCCAGACAAATGGCGCGATTCCCAAGTCGGTCGATGACCCAGTCCTTGTGACCTTGCGCGCACGACCAGCACTCGCTTCCAGGGCATACCTTTCCAGGTAGCACAATCGAGTCCTCCTAGACAAACTCGCAGCCTGAGTCGGCGATCATCATTGTTGCGATTGCAGAGCAACACCTTGAATTCCTCCTAGTTCCCACGTCGTCCTTGAGATGGCGCATGCAAATCCCAGCTTCTTTTTTTTCCCGTCCTCAGTGAACTTTGGCGTTGGTTGACGCCGTTGCTCTCGTACACCACGAAGGTGATTGGACAGGAGATGCGATATCTTGGTCATGCGGCCATCATTGCGCTCTTCGGCACCTGGAGCATATGCTTGGGCCCAATGTAGGCTTGCTTTGCTGCCCAGGCTGCAATTCGATGGGGAGCCCCTCTGCGCGATTTTCTGCGCTTTCTTCTTTGGCGCATTCTCGGTCAGCTTCGGAGCAGGTTCTGGAGGATATTCCGGAGGAGGTTCCGGAGCACAGAGTGATGATCGCATGAAACACTCAACGCGCAGTCAACCTGCAAAAGCTTTTGCACATTTAGAAATGAAACATCATGAAACATGGCGTTCCCTCCACTCAAACCATAGCAGCGCTTTTGTGACAACGTTCCGCAGCATTGCAGAAATGAGTGCGGTGATGTTGGTGGGCTTCTTGGAAATCCTTGGACGTGAGCCTGCCATCAGAGGTAGGCTGTGCATCAGCATGAAGCTTGATGGTTTGTGGCATCAAGTTTAAGAACACACAACATGTTTCTAGCTGTTGGGGTATTCCTGCTTTTGTGTGATGCATGTCCACTCAGTTATTCAGTGAAATTCTTTTCTCGGTGTATGCTCATTCGATTCGTTCTCCTCTTCTATTTAGTTTGGGGTTTGCGTCAGCCGCGGAAAGCGTCCACGATACATTCCTTGGTGCGAATGTGCGGGGTTGAAGCATTATGGAAATGTGAGCTTTCGTAACATGATGTGTTTTGGGTGACTGTCGTTCGCAGTGATGGCATTATATGATTCAATACACGCAATTGAATTTTAGCATTCAAGTGCGAGGAGGGCACTGTTCTCCGATTCGACCAGAGCTTTCGATCACTTCCTCAGCTCCAAGTGACATGTCAGCCATGTACCAAAATTTCTCTAAGGAGGAGCTAAAACAGTTGGTTCGAGTTCGAGCCTTGAATGAGAGTGGCGAGTTGGAGCAGCTGCTGCACGAAGCAACTGCTTCTATTTTGGCCCAATGGACACAAGGATCGATGAATGACAGCTCAATGCACAGATTGACCACTCCGGTGCTGTCTGCGAAAGAAGAGTTGGACCAGTTTGGGGCGATTGCTTTGACTCAGAGTATGACTCCACATCCGAAGAAAATGAGTCAAGCACCGGTGCTCCCACATCAGGTCGGCTACTCTTTTCATGCTGGAACAGAGATTCGCATGCCTGAAGGCATTCACTCTTTGAAGCAGTGGGCTCCACAATTTGTAAACTCCCGAAAGTGGCAAAGTGTAAAATGACGAATGATGACATGATCAAGGAGGCCGACTCGTCCAAAGAAATGAAGGACAACCTGATGACATCCGTGCATTGCATACATGAAAGCAGTCCAGTTTGATCCTTCCTGTTCCAAGTTTGGAGTGACATATCCGGGCACGAATGCGGCCCATTGCTTGGGCCATGAGCGCCATGTAAAAAATTGGATCAAATAGATGTTGAGGAGTGTAAATAGTGCAGGTTGTGTGATCTATGATCCCATTGAAGCGGAACCTTTAGGCTGGAGCATGGCGTAGAAAGAACGTTATAATCGAACCACTGCTGATTTGTGGTCGCCTTACAAGGAGGATGACCAAGACTTGTTTAATCCACTTGTCTGGATGTACATCTGCTAGACTGGGATTACTGCGTAGATTGCCTTGACAGCATTTTCTACGGGGTATATAGATTTGAATACTCTGTGAATATTCTGTGAATGTATCCTTCTCTCTGCAGCACCCACTGACCTGAGAGAATGTGGATGCAGCAAAATGCTGTCAACAATGTACCACCTCAGACAAATGTACTTGTTGCATTGTTGCAGTTGAAACTCTCAAATCGTATCCAAGCTTTACATGTCAAAGCTGATTTGTTGCAGCTATGAGACGAATTGGGTGGCACTGGCTGTATCACCCCACTATTAATTGTATTATGTTCGAGTCAGTTTCGCGTAGACCTGTGTGAAACCCAACCCCGTGTCCAATGTGCGCTCATCACGATCTTGCCTGTCAAAGCTTTGGGTCCAGTGGCTTGGACGGCTGAACCAGGGCTGTCTGCCACACGCATTGCAGCTTCTTTGCTGTCATCATCTGGATCTGCATCTACCTACCCAGTGTGCCCACTGAGTGGTGATAGTGGCTAGTCTACCGTCTAATTCTTCTGTATGGAGCATTCTTGCAGCTTTCAAAGGACCAAGTACTGCAGATATTCTGACTCTGGAACAGATCCCTGTATACTGTGAAGACAACACTCATGAGACTCATGATCAATGCTTCGAACTTGCCGGCGGCTTAGAAGGGGAACGCACAAACTGTTGGCTCTGCTGTCATGGAGGTCAGCAGGGCAAAGAAGCACAAAAACCGAAACAATGCCACCGATCCCTGCTTCATACACCTTGTTCACCAAGATCACCACAGGTGCTCCTTCTTTGAGAGCAAAAGCAGCCTTGTTGAAGGACTCGCTGAATGCGGCCTGATTTGCAGCGGATTTGCCCAACCCGCAAGGGGATTCCGCTTAGCCACGATTTTCGGTTCGACTGACTAGCGCCCAGAAAAAGGACTAAAACAACCCTTGTGCTCAAAAAGTGCGTCAAGTAGAGATCAAGTGCTTCTGTCGAAGACGAAACGAACCAATGACATTGAGAACTCATTGAGAACTCTGGGAGGTAAGCACCTCATCAAATTCATCGCTGCCATCAACCACAAAGACCAGGACGTCAGCAGTAGAAATATGCCTTGAATGGTTCATCTGCAGCTCACTTATCCTTTCAAGCAGAACCTTAATGAAAGACTGTTTTCCAAGTTGCTCTTGCCAAAGACCGACCGTGGAGCCCACTGCCAGCAAGTGGAGCTGGGTCTTGTCAAAGGGCCTCATGAGAGGCTGCCAGCCTGCCATCCACAACGACAAGGACTTGACTACATTCAAAACACTTCAACGTGTATGATTCTAGGTTGGAGGCCATCGCTATTAGGTTGGAGGCCATCACTATTAGGTTCCTTTTGCTATTGGGTTGGAGGCCATCGATATTAAGTTGGAGGCCGTTGCTATTAGGTTGGAGGCCATCGCTATTAGGTTGGAGGCCAACGCTATGGGGTTCCTTTTGCTATTCGGTTGGAGGCCATCGCTACACTTTAGCAAACAAACATAGCTCAAAATCCCAAAAAAAAGGTACATTAACACGGAACACGGCCAAGCTCCCAAGTAGCCTAACCTAGAACAGAAAGCCAAAACGTCTCCTCCAAGATGGAGAATTCTATGTTAGTCTCAGGTCCCTCTGTCCAAGCAAGTTCTATGTTAGGCTTGCTTCCTTTGGTCCACACATCCTCCCTCCCTTCAAAAAGGAGGAGAACAGGTATTATACCTGTGACATTTCTCTACCTCAGTGCAGCTTACTGTACTGTATCTTGACGGATGGAAGCCATTTGTGTGGGGACCCCTTTCCGAGGCCAAAAAATGTCACTTCTGGTGGCAGTTTAATAAAAGATTTTACACTCTGACTCGCTATCATGGATATGCAGGAGTGCTGGCAGCGGTTTTAACGTAGAACTGCCAGCAAGGTTTGCTCTAAACATGGCACTGGAGTAGCTCATCTTGTGTTTTAAACATGGATTGCCTCAAGTTGCTTTTTATTGAACGTGGAATTGACCAAAATGAGGCGATTGGGGGGTTGTCGCCATTCTAATTTTCCCTGCGCGCACGCACACACAGTTTTTCTTTTGCCTCTTCCATTCATTTGGTACAGTATTGAGTGGCCTTCTCGCTGTAGCTGCAACCTACGCACAGACCAACCCCCACAAGGTAGCTGTGCCGCTCGGCTTTCCACTGACAAGGCACTTTCCACACACAGAGATGTTTAGACTCAGACAATTACTTACCATTGTATATGAACCTGGCTCACAGCCAAGCAACTGCATCTACGTTAAGGCCTCCTAGGCTTGCAGGTTCAGCTGGAGTAACCATGAACGTTGCTCCAACTGGTATTTTAATTACCTGACCCAATGTTGGCGATTTTATCGTCAAGTCGAGCCAGAAACCCCTCGGCCTCAGAATTCAGAGGGTGTTCTTCCATGTACCTCTTTGCTGTGTTTTTTCTCCTAGTCTGTCATTTGCCAATCACTTCTATGTTTCACATCTGGAACAAAACAAACAGTGACAATGTGCAACTACAATAGCTACACCAATTGTGTTGTTCCTTCGTTTCAGTTCACTTCCACGTTTGGCAACCCCAAAGTCTGGAAAATGACAGCGTGACCAAAACCGGGGCACCATTCCCAAATCTTGCGCACGACCAATAACAAGGCCATAGTCTCTGACCGCTTCTCCCCCCATGATGGTGCAAAGTTCTTTGCCTTGTTGGACTCGGTCTCTGCACGCCGGGCGTGCCATTGTCTGGTTTGCGAGTGATGGCTGATCTGGAATCCACTCACGTCAGGCATGCGGATCAAGCCCTCTTGGAGAAGGCTTTGGTAGGCCTCCCTTTCCTGAAAGCAAGGAGGTTGGTAGACGTGTCCGGCCGAACTCTTGCTTGTACCTGGGGCGCCTTTGCTCCCGGAGTGTAGTGAAGTGACAAACATATCCTCGTGGATCTTGTCAACTTCTTCATCTTCAGGATCAGGATCATCCATTCCACTGATCACTCCTGCGATAAAAGGAGGAAAGCTGAAAATTGGTTGGGCAAGCACCTCAACATAGCACTGCAACAATGCCAGCTGCCATGTTACGTGCACTGGAATCATGTTAAAATCTTGCCTGGCACGCCCTGCGGCAAAGTTTGGACAATTTTGTCAGAACCAGCAGCTGGAGCTGGTGCTGGGTCAGACTGTTGAGCTGATGCTTGCAAAGCTGCTTGACCTGTCACATGCACATGTTTATGGGCGCGTGCCGCATGTGTGTTTTGCTTTGCGGTTGAATTTGTGTGGAGACAGCTGCCATGTCAATTCCCTCCTTCCGGTACCTAGACCTACACTCTGACTCACTAACATGGAAGTGGAAAATGGGACCCTGGAAGACTGCTATCCTGTAACAGGGGGCTTTCCACTTCCATGTTAGTGAGTCAAAGTGTACAATAAGAAAAACGCAGTGCCCCTCAGCCTTCCAAACCGTGCTGGTCATAGATCTCAGAGTCGCTGCTCTCCTGTGACTCTTCGTCATCCTCATCCACATCGTCGAAGTTCTCAACCATGTGCTCGTAGCCATCCAAGAACACCGACAACTTGTGGTTGGGCTTCCCAGTCTCGTAATGAAAGCAGCGCACCCTCATCTCAGCCATGTCAGCTCCCAACTTCAGGCTGAGCGAGACATCAGTTCCTGCTAGTGTGAACCCCAGTGACATGATTTGCGCCTTGCACTTGGGATTCTTCACTGAAGGCACCCCTTCTGGACTCACTTGAATGTGCTTGGAGAGCCATTCCTGTGTTGCCAACTGCCCTGTCTTCTTGCACAGAACAAAATGGCGCACCGCCACCATCAGAGATTCCACATCCCCTCGAAGCTTCTGCGTGCCCTTTTTCTTGGCATTTGGGTCTTTCTCGAGGGCCTCGTTGAGAAGGACCTTGCTCGTGCTCAGCTTGTGCGCGTGAAGCATCAGAGTTCTCACATATGCTGAGGCAATCTCATACGGCAGTGGAATCCACACATCTGCTTGAACCTGGCATTGGTGCAAGGCTTGGATTCCACGTTCACATCTCGCAAAGACACCAAAGAACATCAAGGCTCTAGAGTAAAATCATGTGAAATCATTATGGCCACACAGTGAACATATATAGATCTCACGCAGACTGTGCATGCTATGTTAGCAAAGGTATTGAAACAAATGGCCAGTCCTCCAGCTGCCACTCGAACTGAGTACACCGTTGGGGCGTGTGACCGTAACCCATCTCTATGAAGATGTCCGACAGCACGTCCTTCGCTTCCTCCAGAGAGAGGTTCACGTGCCCACTTGATTCGCTTGGACCATTTGCTGGGTTGAGCCTGCTGAAGTGGTCGTTGGGGACAAGGCCCGTAGTCAGCCAAGCTGCTTCAAACACACGTGGTTCCATAGCACACCAAGCATCCCATGTCAATTTGATGACGTCAGCCCATGGCTTGACTTTGTAGTTCAACTGCCCAGAGGCTTTCAAATCAACTTCATGGTACGTTGGTCTTGAGCGTAGGTCGGAGAACATGCCCGTGGAAACGATATCGCGGGCCCGGATCAGTTTGCGAAACACACCATGAATTTGATCAATGGGTTGGCCATGACAAGACCAACCACCTGCCATTTTCATGGGCTCCAATATGCGGTGGCTCTGGTAGAACTCTCTCCTGCACTAAATTAAGGCTAAAGCAAGTCTGAAGAGAAATGATACAAGCACTTCCCCGCCACCCACAAACACTCACTACCATGGACATAGACTTTGGGGTGGCCAAACGTGGAAGTTGACTGAAGCGAAGGAACAACACAATTGATGTACGGCGTACTGTAGAAACATAGAAGTGACTGGCAAATGACGGACTTCTAGGTTAAACTCTTGAACTCATCATCCAGTTGGTCCTCCTGGGCTCCTCTCCTCTACTTTTGGCAAAGGTTCCAGTCCATGCATCGCAAACAAATGCTGCAGTGGCCTTTGGATGGTTGGTGTCCATGCCATACCTGACACAATCGGGTGTGCATCGAGCTAGGGATGCAATTTCTTGGATATAGCACGCCTCCTAGCCCAGGTTAATTGCGAGGAATGCTGATACCCTCAGTGCAATATCTTTTTCTAGTAAGGTAGTGCACGCTAAAACAATGCAACTCACGCTAACATGTGTTCCTCTACCACGTTCCTTTCCACGTCGATGTTGGTGAGTAGTACATATCTCCTGTGCCTGTTTCAGACAAGGTGCTTCGCTCGTTGACGGGCAAGGGCCGGACTAAGGAGCTGCTCATAGACCTGTAGTAGTGTGTCTGCTG
>CAXIVM010000692.1:0-21829 GCA_964035705.1 Porites rus | reverse complement strand
GATCCAGAAGTGTGGATGGATTTGTCAGTGTTGTCGTTCAGTGCATCGCCACAGGGAGGGTCTTTTGAGATTGCCCTGTAATCCAAACCAAGTACACAAAATAGTGCCAGCTGCGTTGATGTGTGCCAACTGTCCAGTCTTGAGCAATGACTTCCAACATTTCAAGAACGACCGATGCAAAGAAGATTTTGTGATCGAGAGGAAGAAACAACGTGAGAGAGCACTTGCTGAAATCAAGGAGGAATCAAAGAAACAAGAAAAACTCCGGCTTTTGAAGATGCTGGAGGAAGAACGCCAGAAACTGCAGAAACTCTTGGAGAACAAGAAGGACGTTGCTTTACATGGTGCCATGCTTGCAGAGTGAAGTGTAATAATGAAATTGTTTGCAAATGGGTGATTGTGCTTATCGCATCTTATAGCTACAGCTTGGGATTTGTCAAGTATCTTGTTTGCCTGTCTTCAAGGTCTTGACAATGTGGATACCTTGCCCATGGACACAGCAGAGAGCAGCGTGCGAAGCACCATCATGGCTGACCCTCCAAGAGTTCCGTTGGAACAGCTGGACCCTTCAATTCAGGATGTCTTGGCTGCGGCTAAGGAGGATTTGCAGAAAGGTCCAGTTGTTATCCAAGAAGGGTTTGACTTTGAAAAAGCTTGTGCTGCTTTGAAGGATGGGCTTCCAGTTGTTATCATTCCGGCCAATTCACCACCTCCCGTTCCTATGGCTCGGCCTGAGACGAAGGCAATCACCAAGTGTTTGATGCAGTGTTCTTGTGTTATTCCATCGCTGTTTTGTTTGCAGTAAACAATTTGTTTCAACTTTGTTGGCAGGGTGTTGCCCCGGCTGCCCACACGAGTCCAGCTCAGAGTGGCTGCTGCAACCCCTATGTCTCACAGCCTCCGCAGGAAAGCAAAACACATGACTCTGAACCAACCACAGGTCAAAGCAGGGAGGAGGATGTGACTCAGAGAGGTCAGAACAAACAGCAAGATGGACAAGCAGCTGAACCAGACGGTGAGGACCAACCGCCAAAAACTGAAGCACAGGTGGCACCAGCAACAGCAACAGCTGAAGCAAAGACAGCACCAGCAGCTGAGGCTCCTGAAGGAGAGGTCGCAGCAGCTGAAGCAGAGCCAAAAGCAATTGCATCAGAAGCTTCAGTTTCGCCAGCAGAGCAAGAAAAAGCAGTATCAGGAAAGAGCCCCAAGAAGAGAGGTAGGCCTGCAGGCAAGGCAAAGGCCAAAGCCAAAGCCAGCGCAAAAGCAAAGTCCAAAGCCAAAGCAGCTCCCAAATCACGGGCGCGTGCATCCACAAAACCACGGCCAAAGGCCAAAGCGAAATCAAGCCCGAAGAAAGCACACAAAGCACACACTGAGGCCAAGGAAGAAATCGAAGAAACAACCAAGGAGCAGCCGCGTCGCAAGAGAGGCAAAACAGCACCTAACGAAGCAAACAAGACCACGAACACCCATACCGAGGAGCACACAGATGAGAGCATCAAAACCGCTGCCGAAGAACCTTCATCGCACCCAAAGACAAGCAAGCCAACAAGCAGCAAAGATAGCAAAGGCTCGGCAGCATCTTCATCAGGTCCTGATGCCAAGGCAAGCCCCAAGAAGGCAGCAAAGTCACGGTCTAAGGGCAAGGAGAAGGGCAAGGAGGAGAAGGGCAAGGAGGCAAAGGGCAAGCAGGAGAAGGCAAAGGGCAAGGAGACGATGGGCAAGCAGGAGAAGGGCAAGCAGGAGAAGGGCAAGGAGGAGAAGGGCAAGGAGGAGACGGGCAAGAAGGGGAAGGGCAAGCAGGAGAAGGGTAGCAAGGCAAAGAGCAAAGCACCCACTGACCCGCCAGACAGCACAGAGGAGATGGATGAGGTGAAGGAAAGGAAAAAGAGGCTTTCTAGGAAGTCAGTTGCGTACAAGAAGGCAAGGAAGGAAGCACTAGATGCAGGCAAGAGCCATGAGGAGGCAGCAGAGGAGGGTAAAAAGGTTCTTTGTTTGCATAAGTCTTGAGTTTGGGTGTGTAGCATTCAAATGTTTTGCGCGCTCTGTTCCATTTAAGGCATATGCTGCAACTGACTGATCAGGCAACTTAACCTTAGGGGTTCGTGAGCTCGCTCTCAGATTTATATACTTTCTAGAAAGCTTTTCATTTCATGCATTTTTATGTCATTGACACTGACCAGCTTGATGGGGAGAGCTCCGTTGAGAGTGCAAGGGGGCTCCAACAAGTGAGCCAAATATGCGCTCTCATTGTGGGATTTCATTGATCTGGGGAAACCCTCAAATCATGTGCTACATCAAGAAAGCCAGGAGCTACGCCTTAGATCGCCTCAGGATGTGGCCGCGCTCCTGCGTTTGAATGGAAAATGAACTTACGCAGCTTCGCTGGATGTCTGCAATGTTTGAGGTCATTTGCTCATATGATCATTGCTGCCGGTCAAGTTCATGTCCAAATGCCGCGAGTCGAAGGCTGGAGGATCTCCGCGGCAATAGCAGGTCATCCCCTCCTGTGTGCAAGCTTGCTGATTTATGATATTGGCACTTACGCTTTGTTTGTGTGTGCGCGTCAGATTTTGTGTTGGATTGCGAACATGCAAGATCAAATGTGTAGCGTGATGGGATGCGACGGGTTGGGCGCAATGACGGCACGCTCAAGGGTAACCAGCCTCCTTCAGGTTCAGGCCCCGAAGGCAAGGCTTACTATCAACTTCACTGGAACTAATCGGATTATCCTGTATGCTGTTTTCATAGTGACCAAAAGGACTTGCAAGTGCATTATATAGATCGATAAAAAGCGGCGTGGTGCAGGTGCTGATTGCAGTTGTGCCCTGGCTTCTTAACCAGCTTTTCAAGGCGCTGGCATGCTGGGGTGTTGGAGGGTCACTCAGGTCCTCCTCTTAAGCTGGTGCGATAACTTGCCTTCTGTGGAGCCCTATCAGCTTGTAGAGGTCTTTTCTGGCGATGGCAAACTATCCCAAAGCTGGTGGGCCTGTGTTTTGAACAGTTCATGTGAAAACACGTGCATGTTATTGTTTGCATATATGTACGCCACGCTCTTTCCAGGTTCCAACGGGGATTCAATGTTGCATCCATCGATCTATCGTACTCATCCCGTTCAATGGACTTCACAAAACCTGCAGGCTTCGCGTTTCTTTGCTTCATCTAGGGCTTTATCAAAGCGTGTGTGCAATTGGGACGTTTTGCAAGAAGCTTCGCCTAAGGCTTGTGCTGTTCTCTCTGATGAACTTGGGCATGAGTGGCTTCTCCCATTGGGCACCATGTTGTGCCAGCTGGGGCATTCCTGCCCGTGGCACCAGCATGCGGAGTATCATAAACCCTGAAGGCTTCACAGAATATGAATTTGTGAAACAGGGAAACCTTACAGTAGCACGGACCCTCTACAGCACAAAGTATCTACGTTTCATACTCTTGATGTTGATACACCCCCCGAAGACTTCGAATAAACGAATTCGTTATAGTTGAATTCAGTTTCCTCGTCGTTCAATCTTAGGGCACCCTTTCCACTTCCTGGGCAACTGTTTCCAAGCGCAGCCCGATCTGGGCTAAGGATGGTTCTGGCAATTCTGGTATGCTTATCCCAAAACTGTTATTATTTGGTTGAGCAGCCAGCTCAGAGTCTTCTGTGCTTTCATAGACGGTGGCAATGGTTGGCAAACAGGGTAGCATTTGCCCCTTGGTTAAATATCGTTAACTTGAAAATCGAAGCGTCAATTCATAAATGATCAATTGCTATACTGGTGTGTCCAGCTAGACCTGTCTTGAGAACCCCTGAATCAATGCGCCCCGTTTCCAAGGTCTTTCAGTGCCGATTCTGGACGCACCATTTTGGACTGCCATGCCCGAAGCCAACGATGGTCTTTGGGAATCTTTATACCATGTATGGCCTTAACAAGGGGCCACTCACCAAGAAACACAAAAAGAAAATGAAGAAGAAAGGATTCCGTACTAGCAGTATCTTGGCTATAACATACGCCATACCTGTCTCAGAGTGGAACCCAGCAGGAAACCCAAAAATGAGCTTTCGAGGTACCTACTTTGATTCCAGTGGAGTCCGGAAATTCAAGGGCCGGAAGAAAGACTTGAAAGCTACACAGCAGCTAGCAAGCACTTTAAAGACTGCATGCATGGAAAGGGTCTTCAAATTTCAAGAGCCTACCCTCAAAGCGCGGACACGCTCCTCCATGTCTCCCTGTATTCAAGAGCAGGTCCCTTTCCCAGTTGAGCACCGATCTCCCAGGTCATACACCGCTAACTACGGTGCCTGCCTTGCAGACTTGTACCGGAAGCAGCTGCTCCTTCCGCCGCAGAGGGATCTACGGGTTAGAATTCCTCTTGACCAGAACCTGACCGACCGTGAGATGTTTGCTAACATGGAAACAGGGGATACCTGGACCGACGCTTTGATGAAGGATGTATTCGAGTACCTTTGGACATCAAAGCATTGCAGGACTCCCTCTTGTAGCTGTCAGCTGCCTGATGGAAGGTAAACATAATATAACCATGCCCCAGAAATACTCACAGTGTGATATCATAACTCGATCCTTTTTTTGGGCCCGGCAGGATCCCGGAAGAGTGGCAGCAATGCATGGAAGAGTTCAGAGAAGATCTCATGTCCAGGAATCTAGGATATCAATAGACTTTACTTCTGCAAGTGCAGTTGAACAGGGGTTCCCTTTGCCGTACATGGCGGCTAAGGTAAAGGTCTTGCCCAGAACTTTTCTGAAGCCGCGTGTTCAGTAGATACGCCAGCCTTAGTGCCAGCCTTGTAATTCGATCTTTTGCCTTTTGGCAGTCGGCCCAAAGGACTATGTCGGACAATGTCGTAGATTGTCGGAGTACATTGTCGGAGCTCGAGCGTTTTCTCATTTGTCGGAGCTCTGGGGGACACATACAGCTACACAGGTGGAGAAAAGGTAGAATTTGAGGAGTGCAACTCGAGCGCAATTTTCCGCTACCCGAGCGCAATTCCGCGCAACCGGGCGCAATTTCAGAAAGTGTATCAAATAGACCCGTGTTTGTACTTCTACAACAAAACAAAACGACCAGTTCTTGAAAATTTTGGGAAGATTTCAAAGGAATTGCGCCAGAATAGCAGAAACTGCTCCAATGAGTGATTGTTTTAAAGATTTTGTTGCTTCTTTTGTCCAATGGAAGGGATCTAGACTCTAAAGACTTCAGATTGGTGTTGCGTGTTGGGTTTTGTTGGGTGAACACATACTGGGAAACCGCGTTTTTGGTGGAATACTTATTCTAGACTCTAGACGTAGAATGGGGACCTATGTGAAAAGCTTTGGCCCGAGTCGCACGTGTTTAGCATGAGTGGTATCCACACACACTCCTGTGCATCATTGGTGGCTGGCACGGAGCTTCTATCTACCAAGTGCATTGGGGAGCAAACCATGTCCATGGATATTGATGCCTTGGTGGAGGCATAATGGTTGCATTTGGAATTATTATTTAAACATGTGCACGTGCAAATCATGTTGCATGGGCATACATAGCGCTTCTCTAGCTATAAACCTCAGGAGTCAAAGAAAAAAAAAGATTGCGGCTATGACTGCCGAGCTTGCCGAGCTTGATAGTTCTTCCCAGCACCCTGCTACACAGTTGGATGATACTGTTGGAGGCTGGACCTACTATGGGCATCGTTAACATTTTGACAAGTTTCAGAGTCTACCCCATGGCGCCAATGGGGTGAGGTGTTTGCCTGTGGCTCTTGTGCAGGTGCGCCGATCATTGCTGTTCCTGACACTGGTTCGTTTGCAGCTGGAACTCATGTCGAGAGCTTGTCAAGTGGCGAACAACTTGGCAAGGCCCCAATGAACCGATTCAACCGATCTGGCAGTATCCCATGTTCTGTGATGGCTACCAGGCGAAGCCCCCCTGTTAGCCCAGGAGACGACGCACAGCCTCGCGAGTGGCCTTGGACTTCCGCAGCTGTTTCACCCCCCCAGCTTGAACGGAGCAGGAGCACAGAACAATTGCTGAGACAGAAAACCTTACGTTTATCTCCGTCGGCCGGTTTGAGGGATCAACAATCTTTTGAGTCGGAGCCTGAAACCACTCTCTATGTGCCAGAGGCCAAAGCTAGCCCCGAGGAGGTGCCTGTGCCTGCACCTAGTCCTATCCCCAAACCGTCGTCGGTGAAGCTGCGGCCCCCAAAGGACGGGGAGGCACTAGAGGTGGAACCACCTGCGTCACCTACCTCTGCAACAAGAGAAGTAAAGGATGCACTGTGGTGGAGGTGCTTGACTCACGAAACAAGTTATAATAAACATGCATGTGGTTACCACACGAAACCACTGTTTGGTGATTGCACGTGTGGTGTTTTGCAGGTGCTATCGCCATATCAAACCTCAGAACAAGTCTGCGACGTGTTCTGAAGAGGTCTTGAAACTTTGGAAGATTCCTGAAGGTCGTGTCTAGTCCAACATGTAACATGTCTCACTGAATGCTTTGTTGATTTGACATGTGTTTACGTGCTGCACAAATCATACCTTTCGGACTATGAATAGCTGAGGTACCAAACTGAAGGAGCTTCTTGCGAAGGAGGGTGGCATGAAGCAGGTCGAGATGAGGTTGGCCCGATGGAAGTCCCAAACCCAATCCCATAATAAAGATGGTGCGTGGGTAACAAAGGCACATTTGCGTGACGTTCGGAAATGGACTAAGAAGCTTCCATGCATTATTGTAGTATATGTGGTTGTGTGGTTTAGTGTGCATTGCGTTGTCCCATAGGGAGCTATGGGACTCCTTTCGACTTAGGAGCATGATCGAGAATGCCTGGACGTGGGCACAAAACCGCAACAAGTTGCGGAAGAACGAGATACATGGGGAAGAAGAAGCCAAACTTATCCTGGATGAGACCTTTGGTTTTGTGAAAAGGAGGGAACAAATATGAGCCAAGAAGGCAGCATGCTTTTGGAGGACCCACCTTGTAGCAACACAGCAACTGCTAAGTGTACAATCTCACTCCGGAGATTTCCTAGCGGACGTCCAGATATGTTTAAAGTTACAGTCACCTCTAAGTCTTTGGTGGGAGGGTTGCCTAGCTGCAAAAGTCTTGGCGCAGGATATCAATTCGCTTCTATTGGATGATTCCCTGCCCAGCATCACCAACAAGGGTGAGGCTCTCCTTGCAAAGGTCCGCGACACCGATGCTAGCCTGAAGCCTGAGGACGTGGCTGCCAACAGTTCTGGATCTTTCAAGCTACTGATCTTAAGTCGTTCAGGGTCCGCCCAAAGTGTTCTCCAATCTCAAGAACTCAAGGGTTTGAATAACTTTGGAACCAATGTCAGGCAATTGATCTGAGCAAAGCTTTGTGTGGTGACATGGGTGGGATGTCTGATTGACAATCAAGAAGTAGCGGGTTGTGACTTCTTGGTGTGTGTGCCCATGTGTGCTGAGGCTTGTATTCCCGTCCCTGCAGCAAAACGATTCAGCAGTGTCTTTGCTTCCGAGCTGGATCGAAGTCTGTGGGAGAAAGATAGACAACGCGTCGGCAATTCTGGAGCGGGTTCTTGAGAAAAACATGCGCCTACTGCAAGTCAAAAGAGCAACATATGTATAACTATGTGTTCTTCTCTAGTTTCTGCCCCCAACATACCAATCTCACAGGAGAAGTTGAACAAGGTTGGCAGCCCACAAGCCAAAGAGTGGTGAGCTTAGTTCGGTACAAAAGCAAAAATGAAATCTAAACCCTGACAAGCTCCTTGGAAGTACATGATTTGTTTCACTAACCTGATAACCTGTACAGTATTTATCCTGCTCCATCAGGCTTTCCGCCAGTATCACTTCCCACGTGGGAAACATGAAGAAGATCTACAGGGAATTGGAAAAACAGCAAGCGGATACTGCAGTTACGCGAACCACGACGCCACTTGGTCTCAATTTTGCCCAGCAATTGAATGCTATTGAGCATAACTGCATGAACAATTGTCCAAAAGGCAACAATGGTTTTTCCAACGTGACCACCTCAGTTCCAACTGGTCTGAATTGAGGCCAGAGGTATCAAAATCGTTGCTTGGCAAATTCGCGGACCTTACCAAGATGGATGTGTCCTTGAACAACTTGGTCGTTCGAGCAAGGTTCAAACGTTGAATGATTGTGCACATTCCATCACTTCCTTCTACTTCAAGTCTATCTGTCATATGTATGGGGCCTCCACCTGCCCACGCCACACTGCCAGGAATGTGAAAGTTGCCCCTGGTGCCAAAACGGCTGCCAAGAAGCATTCCAAGAATGCTTCCAAACCAAAGTCGTCGCCGAAGAAAGATACGCCTGGCACTTCGAGGCCAAAGCGGAAAGCTGCCCCAGGAAAAGCTGGGGCATAGTCTAGGGTTATGTGAATTTTGGGGCATGTGGTTTGACCACGTGACTGATTGGCTCAGCTGGGGCTCAACTAGGAGTTTTTGAGCACTTCACTTACCTCTTTTTGTTGTTGGTGCTCAGCAGCATCAAAACCGCATAAAACCTCAATGTTGAAGCCTTTAGCCTGCTCCGGTTGAGATGTTCCCCAATGAGCTACATAATTGATGCTTGGGGTGTTTCTTTGGATTTCAAGGTGATCTCACGCTCGAAACAAGTTAAAACAGCTGCGTGCTCCGTGGAAGGCTAGATCAAGGTGCACAAATCAATCTGAATGGGCCATTTGCTCCAGCAAAGCCCTACCCATTCGCAGGTGTAGATGTGGAGGATGGGATGGATAATTCACCTGCAGGCACCAAGCATTGACCGGCGTTCCCATGTCCCCCTGAAACGCGCTGTTGCACCTCCAATGCTGCAGGTGCTATTCTGGAGACCAGCTCTGAAGACACAGACCTGGCAGACGAATTTCTCATTGGATTTGAGGAGGGGGCTCCTTGGTTCAGCAGTCTTTGCTAAAGAGTGCATTGTGCAATGCGTTCCCGGTTGGACATCCTAAGGCTGAGTCTGCCTCCAGAGTATCGCGGCTAGCAAGGGTTGCCAACAACAAGTTCCGAAAGCATGGACCCTCTGCCAAACATGTGTGTCCGTTTGCTTGTGATCTATTCTAGCTAGTATGTGAGTAGTATATGATCGATATTAATTGCCATATTGATCCTTCTTGAGCTGTGCTTTAAAGCTGAGGATTGAGGGACCCTATGATGGAACGCATGGCCAAGTGTGGCAACAAACGGGTGGATTCCCACGCTTGCAGGAACCTGCACAACCTAATTCGGAGAAAAGGCAAAATATTGCCAGTGCATGTGTCATTTCTTGAAATGCAAGAGCGGATGTCCTGCAAAAAGCTTAATATGGTGCCAGTGGCCCACCCAATTGTGAGACTGAGCGATTGGGCCCGTGTAAGCTTTAAAGCTGGTGGCCATTTTTTTCCTTTAGAGGAAATTCGCTTGCAAATGCTGCCGCTTTTGGTTTGGAGCTTCAGGAGTTTTGGAGCCACTTCGGAGCAACCCACCCTGATTTTCCTTTGCCGGATGCCAACAAGAGGGCATGGCACATACCAATCGCAATTCATGGAGATGAGGGTAGGGGCCGTGCAAAGCAACCTATTTTGATCATAGCTTTTCAGCCACTACTACCTTTACAAGGGCATCAAACATGAGGGGTTGCTTGGAACCTAAGTGCAGTTTTACTTTTCTTGCATTTGCTTATGTGTTACGTGATGTGTATATATTGTTTTTCCATGTTTTCCTGTACGATGGAACTGTGATCCTAGGCCAACGTTTTGTACTCGCCTCCTCTACACAGTGCTCCCGTCTCCCTATTCACAAGAGACGTGCGTGTTGCGCTTGCTGACATGGTCAATGACCTGAATAGATTGAGCACCGAAGGTGTAGCTGTGGTTGACTTAGTGCTTGGCCTTTCCGGATTACCTTAGGCACTACCTACAGGCTGCAGCACCCTCGAACTTGCAGCTTAGGTCACATGGGAAGGCAACACCTACAGATACTACTTTACCTTCACAGGGACCAAGGGTGATTGGCCTTTTCTGAGGAGTGCCCTAGGGCTCAATTGCGGGTACAATTGTAATCGCAAGTGTCACCGATGTGATCTGGGGGCAGCCTGGCCTGAGCGTGCGTTAGTAGATATCGGTAGTGTCGGTAGTGTGCCCATGCATGCAAGTCATATGTGGTAATTGTGTTTTGACCATCAAACCACCCTGTGGCTAAGGAGAACTGGTATGATGTGAAAGGGGCCCTCAAACGTGTGCGCGTTCGTGATCCGGAGATGGCCAGTCCGTTCAAAGATGACTGGCGAAGCCCTTTGAGGGACTTGCCTACAGGAGATAGTGCCCAGTACATCAGAATAGATCCTGCCCATACCTATGCCATCGATGGCATAGGGAAATCCTTTCTAGCTTCTGGCATCATGGTTCTTGCCACGCGGGTTGGTTTGGACATGGAAGCATGGACATGAAACTATCTCGTGCGTATGCTCACTTCATATCATATTGTGAAGCATACGGAAAGACCACCAGCATCACCGATTTCAGCTACAAGACCTTCAAACTGCCCCAGAACTCGCCCCTAGATTGACCACCACTTGCAGAACACCTGTTCAGTTTCAGTTTCCATGCATGTGTTTTTGTCATGGTTCCTCTAGCGGTATGCAAGTTCTGGGTGGAATTGAGGTTCAACAACTATCCTCAAGGTTTGGGCAAAGGATTTGACTCTGGTGTCGTCGGCGCCTGGTTGGATGCAGAGCTCCACCAAATCCAGCCGGCCTCGATTGCAGCTGGGCCAAAACTCTTGTCCAACCGTTTCTCAAACTTGAACCCTTCATCGGACATGTGTCTGCAGGATGGTCCCATGAGAGAAGTTGTGGAAGTTGGTGTGGGCCAGCACGCCTGTGACCGGTATGGCGAACAATATATCGTGAAGGAGTTTGGCTAAACCGCTCTGTTGCTCAACAGGTGGTTCAAGACGGATGGAGGTTCACCGAACCTCTGCTTAAGTAAACGCATGTAAAATCATGCCATGTGTTGTGCACCCTTCACCTTTTGACCTTGCTACTGGTCTGCCTCAGGATGGATACATGACATTGGCTTCCTTGACAAGCAAACTCTCTCTTCGCCTATTCAAGGTTAGACCAAAACTCCACATGATGTGCCATCTCCAGCTTCTTGCGTTTGGGTAGTTCTCAAACATGGATAGGTGCAAATTGATAAACAAGCAGCCCTGACCCAATTGAAATCTTGGCCTTGGGCCAAGGTTGGACATGGAAGATATGCTAGCAACCGGATCGAGTACATACTCAACATGTCTGTCCACATGTGTTGGGCAGACGAAGATTTTGTGGGACGCTGTTCTCGCATTTCCGGCGGACACATGTCCTGACTGCCTCGACGAGATGTATAGATCGGGCGCTGGGCAAGTACCGGCGTGAGTGGGCCTACCACTTTGGTGCTGGCTATTTGTAAGGATCTGAGACACTGGCTGAAGATCCCGGCAACAAAAGGAATCTTGAAGAGCTCGTTGTGCCACGGATGTACGTGTGAAGTAGGGGAAGAAGGAAAGCATCTCGAGCGCTTTTTGGCGATTCGAGTGATATTTCTAAGATTCGAGCACTTATCATCCAAACGGCCAAGTTTTTTTGATACCTAAATTTGTGTTACACTTGGCTCTATAGGTATATATAATATATAACTAAGCTTCCCCCAGAATCTAGGAACCAATGAAAAGAAGCGTGAGCTTTCCTGCGTCCTAGCTAGTAGCTTCCTAGCAGCTACTACTTTACCTACCCCGTACTACTAGCTACTTGTTAGTCCACTACGGCCCAACAAAAACAGGCAAATCACATAGCTTCCCCAGGCAGTTCGGCAGACGGCCGAGCCTTCGGTGGAGCAAACTCTCCGACAGGTGCAAAGGGACAGGTGCCGACAGAACATTTGAAGAAGTGTATACTGAGTGTATACCTCGCACCATCCTGCAAGCTGCATGCGCTTCTACCGAAGTTCTCTCATTTTTGCCACCCATAGGTCGAAGAACAGTTGCATGGATGTGGGTGATTTATCATTGTGATACGCTAGGATGTTAGAACGATGCAGATTGCGGGGCTTTACCTCAAAGACCCGACTTCCTTGCTCTATTTCCTAATCGATGGCCCTTCAGCCCTGGAAATTGCTGGAAGCTAAGAATGCACAGAAGGAGCAAAGTGGACGGGTGCTGTGAATTCTATGAACCTTGCTGTGTATCCTTCACAAGCAATGCCTGAATGAGCAAAGCAACTCGGATTGGACATCCTTGTTTCAAGAACCATTCAGACATCCAAACTCTGCAAACATCCAAAACATAAGAGTCAATTTTTGGAAGCGCCTTTAAACAACTGGTCAAAAGATGTCAACAGAAGCTCCTTGATTCTGGGCTTATGCACAAACTCGGATCATCATCGTTTATTTGGGCAAGCTCCAAGCCATGGCCTGGACTCCTCGTGTGGCCCGCGTCTTCGCGCACGGCGGTCGCCGGTGGCCACTTTTGGTAAGGAGTGAAGGCGGAGTCGCAAAGCCGGCGATTGGGAACTAAATCAGATCCCAATCTACAGATGTGTGTCTACAAATTGATCTACTTAGCGACTTAGCGTGTCAAGATCCAAACACGTATCAACAAGTACAATGCAGTCAGGCTACAACAGTTGTGCAATTATGCACACGAGCAACACGAGCACACAAGGTAAGAAGCTGTTCTACTTTAAGCACATTCTTGTTTTTGCTCCTGCCTTGGACATCTCGGTGCTTCCTGAAACGATTTTGCCTCTGGCGCAGGCATTTCGCTCTCCACGAATCTCGGTGACCCGGCCTCTTTCCAGCGAGGCTGCTGCCTTTCAATTGGTTTCGTGAAAGATCATGAGAGTTTTATGCATGATTAAAAAAAAACATAGGTAAACATGCCAAAGATGTGGGTTCTTCAAGTGCCACTGTAAATTTGAATCGACTCATCTACTTTACAGTCACAGTAGACATGCAGTACATAATGACTTTTTCTCAGTGATCAGGGCAACTCCTTTGGTTTTTTTGCCAGATCAGGAGGCCATCGCTATTAGGTTGGAGGCCGTCGTGATTAGAAGACAAAAATAGGAAAGGAGATGGATGCTATTCCCATTCCCATTGAAGAACAAGTTTTTGCCAGCTTCGGGACTGGAAAAGCCTCCGTCCCGCTTGGCATAAGCCCGATGTGTCGCGAGCGCAGGTGGCTCCTGGTGGCAGCCCCATCTGCAGCGGCAGAGGAAACCAAAGCGCGAAGTGTGGACGTTCACAAAGCTAGGTTCGGTGCTTGGAGGATTGATGAGGGGTTTGGTTGGCAGGGAGAGTGTCTAACTCAAGTTCTAGAGTCGGAACCGAGACCCACAATCCGTTTCAGCAGCAGAATGCATTGTTGCTTCTCGGTCTTGATAAGTCTAATAACTATATTGGCATCCGACAAAACTTGCGTACATTACTTTAGTCATGAGCCGCCTTAAGTATTTCTGAATTGATCAAAACCATGCACAACCGATAGGGGCCAACCTATACCGATAACCTTCTTGATTGAAGGTAGCTCATTGCCTGCATTCCAAAACACTGGAACGATAGGCCGATAGGGCAACCCAACATACTTTTGGCATTAGGGACACGCAGAAGTGTTGTCCGCCACTCATATTCACATACAAATAAACAACTTCAACATTATCAAGCATTATTATTACTGTACCACGAGGCCTAAGAGGATCTCCATCAGTCACTACAGATGAGTGAGCATCGTGTTGACACTTCTGTTTGTGGCCGGCTTAGTTTTTCAACCTTTTTTTCACTGCTTATTGCTTATTTGAGGAAAAGTTAGAGTTATTCAAGCTATTGTTTTCCCTACCAGCAGCCTCAGTTCCAGTACGTGCCATTGCCTGACCACTGATCAAGCTGACTTGTGACTAGCTGTGAGTGACTGGCGATCTCAGGCCAGTGACACCTCTTAGATTTGACGAGGAAAAGCTCATTTTTGTGTCCGATGTTGATGTGAAGGAGGCAGCCTGGCCCCTCGCCCATTGGTTCGCACTCAAAGAGGATAGCCAAACTGTCGAGGAGTCCGATCTGAATATTCGAAAGAGTTCAATGCCTAATAAATGCCAAGAATTCTTGAACAAATCATTATTTACTTTCCAAGTGCTGTTAATAGAGATCGGCATATTCAACATATTCCGATGCTATTTTTTTGGTGCCAACTGTTCAGTGCCACCAGGTGGTCATGGCTGCACGGCGCAGCTTGACCGATCAACAAGAGGGCTGGCTGAGAAGGATCGGTCATTGGCCATTGGTTTACTTGGTTTGGACCATTGGGAGTCAAAAATAGTCTTGCTGCCAGCTTTGATGATTTTCGCAAACAAGTGCTCTTTGGATGTTTGGGCTCATTTAGCGCATTTTTGGAGCCTTCTTCAGCTGGTCTGAGACTGGATGTGTGCGTGTGTGTAACCTTGGAGTGACAGGGATCCCTTCGGATTTGTTTTTCCTGTTTTGGTACTTGCAGCTTTAAGCAGGGGGCAATCCCACATTGCAGTTGATTGCCCAACGGAGAGGGCTGCAATGTGGCTGATATCCGGAAGGGACGCCTGGACGTACCTGCTCATTTGTGAATGTTGGTAGCTACATCCCACAGTTGGCAGACTCTGCACGTTTCGTCGTCATCTTGTCGCATCATGATCGTCGACTTTGAACTTTGAGATTTGGGCCTCTCGTTTCCTTTGGTTGGACCTCCAGGGCGTTCAGACCCCTTACTTGACTTTCTCAGGAATATGGGTACCTAGGTTGGCGTGTGGCGAGTGGCATTGAGTTCAGTACGCATATCCATAAGTGTGTCTCTCCTCATTGAGAGCCCAGGTGAGCCCGACGAGTGCCCCCCTGTGGACCCGTCGAACGGGGGCTTTTCCATGTTCTCCGGCCTGAGAACGTAGGTGTCCGGAGCGGGACAGCAGGAGGCTTATGCCAGAGTTTATTGAGACCAAGTTGGCAGCTTTCGAGCAAGCCATTAGGTGACCGGAGCGGTCTTGAGTAGGCAGCCTTCGGGCACGCCACTACGCGGTCGCAGCGACCAAAGCTATTCAAGACCCATTGGGACGCACAGGTTAAGCGAGGCAGGTCTTCCTAGGTTCTTTAATGAGGTTTGGCGTCGTCCCTCCATTTGGTTTCCCCTTTCATCCCTTCCCCCTTTATATACACATTTGCTTTTCCTCTTTCGTTTCATGTCCTTCTGTCTTCATGTCTTGGCACCTCATCCTGTCCCATTTTGCGTGCACATTGGCCCGGCCCTTAGAAGTGCCCTTAGAGTACACGCGCGCTCGTACTTTAAGCCCAGGCTTTAGGTCGCCCAGGTCTTTATCATGAGGTCTGGCTCATTTGGTTGTTCCTGGTCACTTGGATCCACTTCATCGCAGCCACATGCATCTGGTCGGGCAGAGCCTTGGCTGTACACGCGGAATTTGCTCGCCTGTACACGCGCTTTGATTTGCTCGGTTGTGCACGCGCTTGCTCGGTTGTGCATGCCGTTGTGCTTTCGTTTATTAATGAATGAATGAATGAATGAATGATGGGTGAATGAATGAGTGAATGAATGAATGAATGCATGAATGAATGAATGAAGGATGCAGAGCATCTGTGTTACATGGTACTGTGAAAGCAATGAGCAAAAAGAGATCATCATGTAGATGAATGTCCAGAGGGACGTTATTAACACGAGCATGTGTGTGTGTGGAGACCTGACCCAACGACATATCGTGAAAGAATCACATATCGTGGACGCATCACATCAACTCAATGTGCGTGTGCGCAGGTGAGCGAAATCTGTGTGCGCAGCTGAGTTTGAGGTACCATGCACTGTTTAAAGAAGATGTAATCGATCTGTGCGCAGGTGAGCGAATCCTGTGTGCGCAGGTGAGTTAAATGGGCTTGTCTTTTTTTAAGGTGTCCAGTTTATGTAGGCTGGGATGTTCGACTTAGGCGAAGCATACCCCGAAGCATACCCCGAAGCATACCCTGAAGCATACCCTCTGGAAATGCTACTACTTTAGTCTTCACACTGTGCGAAGCATACCCCGAAGCATACCCCGAAGCATACCTCCGAAGCATACCCCATAGTCAAACATCCCGGCCCGGGAACTTTAAAGAAATACAAACCCAAATGTATCATGAAATTCTGCGTGCACAGCTGAGCGAATCTTGCGTGCGCAAGTGAGGGCGCCGTCCCATCTGGTCTGTGTTGTCCTCCCTTTCATGTCGTCATTCGTTTGTCTCTTTCGTGTGCACGCATGCAACATGTACATTATCGTAACCTCAGTCTTCTTCGCCTCCCTGATCGGGAGGCGTGTGTGTAACCCTTGGAGTCACAGGGATCCCTTCGGATTTGTTTCCTGTTTTGGTACTTGCAGCTTTCAGCAGGGGAGTCGTAACCTTAGTTTTCTTCGCCTCCCTAATCGGGAGGCGTGTGTGTGTGTAACCCTTGGAATCATAGGGATCCTTCGGATTGTTCTCGCTTTTGGTGTTTTGAGCTTTTAGCAGGGGGTGCCAGGGACCGTGCAAGTCTGGCACTAACAAAGACGCTTGCACTGGTCTGTGAAATCAATCCGGGACGCCGGATTGACGTACCTGCCGAGAGAGAAACCTACGTAAAGCACAAGCTGTCTACTTCGTTGTTTCCTTGAATGCAATACTCAGGATCACCCCTCTCTTTCTTGGGTGTGTCCCTGGACGATTGTTCGTAGCTGGGAACACCTTCCTTTCCTCTCTCTTTCTTTCTCTCTTTCCTCTCTTCACCCTCTTCCTTGGGTGTCCCAGGATGCTTCGTCATAGCTGGGAGCCCTTCTTTTTGGTGTGTCCTTGGACGCTTGTGTCGTAGCTGGGAACACCTTTGTCTCCTTCTTTCTTTCCCTCTCTTTTCTTCCTCCCCCTGCCCCCTCTTTCCTCGCGCGCGGCGTGTTTACAAGCAAACTAGGCTTCTGCAACAGGTTTTTCTAATGAGGTTTGGTTTGTCATCGGTTTGTCCCCGTTCATTTGGTTCCCCTTTCATCGGCCCCCACAGACGGTTTTTCCCCCTCTTTTCTTTCATGTCTTTCTGCCTTCATGTCTCTTCATCCTCATCCTTTCTTTCTCTTGCGCGCACTATCGTCCGGACCTTAGTTTGTACACATACACGCACGCGTACTATACTTACAGCGAGGTTCAGGTGGCCCAGGTTCGTTACAATGAGGTTTGGCTCATTGGTTGTCCCTCTTCACTTGGTTCCTTTTCATCGGCAACCACACACACCTTTGTCTGTCTTGTCCTTCTCATTTTCATCTGTCCCTTTTGCGTGCACATGTGCCTACCTCCTTTCCGGGCAGGATGGAGGTCACACATGCCTCCCTTCGGGGAGGCGTGTGTGTGTAACCCTTGGAATCATAGGGATCCTTCGGATTGTTCTCGCTTTTGGTGTTTTGAGCTTTTAGCAGGGGGTGCCAGGGACCGTGCAAGTCTGGCACTAACAAAGACGCTTGCACTGGTCTGTGAAATCAATCCGGGACGCCGGATTGACGTACCTGCCGAGAGAGAAACCTACGTAAAGCACAAGATGTCTACTTCGTTGTTTCCTTCAGTAAAGGGCTACTGCAGCGGCGATGAACTTGACTGTTTTCTTTTGGAGTTGCTGGCCACCTGAAACCTTGGGACCTCCGCTGGATGGACCTCCTTTTCCTTTTAGGTTTCCTTACCTGTACCCTTAGGAATTGGAACCCTAGGCCTGCGTGTGGCACCGCATTCAGTTCAGTACACAATATCCTAAGTGTGTGTGTGTGTCAGCCCCTGTACATAAGGGTTCCGATGTTTCCAAGCAGGGGGGCAAGGCCTCCAGCGACGAACCTTGTCCAACGAAGCTAAGTCGCTGGAGGGGAAGCGAATGGAGACGTCCATTCGTGTACCTGCAACTGAAACGTTTGCTCAAGCTGTTCCACTCTCGGTTTGTTTCATGGTGGTTTCTGCATGCTGTCTCCCAAAACCCTTTCCTGCCGCGTTTCTGCAGCTCGCCTTCCGCAGATGAGTGAGAAACTTTTGTTCAAACATCTTCAAGTGCTCCGACCCTTTCACCTTTCGGTTCCATCGCCATTTTCCCTGGGAATTGAGTTAACAGCAAACCAATGTCAGAGTGTGAACCGCTCAGCCGTCCCACTTGGGTGCTGGGTTAAGGAGGCGCTGGTTTCATGCCGGAACTCGTGTAAATGCCTCGACTGTACCCACCAAACCTTGGATTTCTTAACCGACTTTGTTTCACTACTGAATTGTCTGAACAAAGAGCCGCCGGGCTTTCACGGTGAACAACCATAGCCGCCGGGCTAAAAACGGAATTCCACTTGAGGTCAGGCACGTTTCCCCTCCCCCCCGCCGAGTTCTACTCCCCACCTAATTAGGGCAACGCAGGGAAATGGTACTCGACACACTTGTGTGTCGGTGCCTTTCCCTTTGTTGTTCCTGTTCTAGTCTTCTCTACCCGGGCGGTCTAAGACTAAAGTCCCGCTCCCTAACTATTGCATTTAATTCGCCTCGGCTAAGTAGTCAGTAGCTCTAGAGTGCTAAGTAGTCAAACACACACACACGGACACACGCATGCTACATACACCCCCTCCCTGCCCCCCCCCTTTCTTTCAGGCTTTTTAGGTTGTTCTTGAGGCTCGTTTCCCTGCCCCAGTCAAGGGCTAAGTATTCACCTTTTTCCTACACCTATCTTTCTCTCTTGCCCTCTTAGCGCTGCTCTCTCCGTGTTTCTTTCTTTTGTTTCTAAGGCTTTTTAGGTGCCTATTCAGGTCGTTCGCACGAGCGCCGCAAAGCGGCGCCGTGTGTGCGTCAACCCCTGTACCTAAGGGTTCCGATGTTTCCAAGCAGGGGGGCAAGGCCTCCAGCGACGAACCTTGTCCAACGAAGCTAAGTCGCTGGAGGGGAAGCGAATGGAGACGTCCATTCGTGTACCTGCAACTGAAACGTTTGCTCAAGCTGTTCCACTCTCGGTTTGTTTCATGGTGGTTTCTGCATGCTATCTCCCTAAACCCTTTCCTGCCGCGTTTCTGCAGCTCGCCTTCCGCAAGATGAGTGAGCAACTTTTGTTCAAACATCTTCAAGTGCTCCGACCCTTTCACCTTTCGGTTCCATCGCCATTTTCCCTGGGAATTGAGTTAACAGCAAACCAATGTCAGAGTGTGTGTGTGTGTTTGTGTGTGTAACGCTTGGAGTGACAGGGATCCCTTCGGATTTGTTTTTCCTGTTTTGGTACTTGCAGCTTTAAGCAGGGGGCAATCCCACATTGCAGTTGATTGCCCAACGGAGAGGGCTGCAATGTGGCTGATATCCGGAAGGGACGCCTGGACGTACCTGCTCATTTGTGAATGTTGGTAGCTACATCCCACAGGTTGGCAGACTCTGCACGTTTCGTCGTCATCTTAATCTTGTCGCATCATGATCGTCGACTTTGAGATTTGGGCCTCTCGTTTCCTTTGGTTGGACCTCCAGGGCGTTCAGACCCCTTACTTGACTTTCTTAGGAATATGGGTACCTAGGTTGGCGTGTGGCGAGTGGCATTGAGTTCAGTACGCATATCCATAAAGTGTGTGTGTGTGTGTCGCACCCCGTTTTTTCAGAGGGTGGGTGTGCTTGGGAGAGCACACACTAGCTCAAAACCCTTAGAAAACACTGTAAATACCGTGCAAAATTTCAAAACTGCTCTGAGAACTAGGCAAAACGCAATTTTTTGGATCTGTCTGTGCCCAGTCTCCATGTCCAATGTCAATGACAACAAATAACAGCTCTTCTTCTGCCCACTATCAATGTGCAACACCAATGATAATATTATCAGGTAAATCTCTCTCTGCCCACAATGAATGTAGCATCATGAGCGAATGAAGATATAATACTATACATCTCTAGATTCAATAGCTTTCCTCTGGATCTCTGGGAATGTAGATTTCCTAGATTTGTTTATTTTCATTGAAGGAAAGCATTTGAAAGAAACACTTACATACATACTTATAGCTTTTTTAAAATACCATGACTATTTCCAGAGATCCAGAGGAAAGCTTTTGAAATGAAAGCTCTATATTTTTTTCACAGAAGTGATCAGATCTAGAGGGAACCTTTTGAATTAGAAGTTTGTACATAAAGCAGTTTTAATATAGCAATGAATATTCCAAGGGATTACTTTAAACAAATACTATCTACTCAAAAACATAGTTTGTGTCTTATTCCCAGCACTCCTAGGGCAAAAAACACTGTAAAATATAGGGTTTTGTAACATGTGTGTTCTTAAACTAACTAAACTGGAATTAAAATAGAATTAGGCAATTTCAAATTAGAAGATTTCAATCACGATCCTTTTAACATTGATTGTGGAATTTGCTATTTATTAGATATTAGATTGCAATAAAAATCATTTCCAAGTTCTCTTTAAAACTCATTGTGGAAACTAGTTCTTACAATTAGATTTTAGTCAAAGTCCTTTTCAAAGTTAGTGGTGGCTTTGATTTAATATCAGATTGTGTTTAAAGTCGATTTAAGATCAATTGTGGAAATTGTGATGCTTAACTAACTTGAATTGATTTTGTATCTGTTTGCTCCCCACTACAAGGCTACATCAAATAAAAGGACTTTAACTAACATCTAATTATAAGAGTTGATTTCCACCATTAACTATTAACTGAAAGTTAATTTTCACAATCAATTCTAAAAGGGTCTTGATTGATATCCAATACACAAGCAATTCAATCAAACTATGTTGAAAAGAACTTAAATTAAAATCTAAACAACAAGCAATTTCCACAATGATTTTGAAAAGGACATTAATTGACATTTAAGTAATGCCTAATTTCTAGAATGAAATACAATAGGATTTTAATTGAAATCTAATTCAAAATCAATTGCCACAATGATCTTGAAAAGGCATTTAATCGAAGTTGAATTACACATTCATTTTTCTATGATTAATCTTGAAGAAATGTTAATTGAAATCTAATATAAACATCAATTTCCCAATGATTTTGACAATGATATAAATGAAACTTAGTTTGTCAAAAATCTACAATTAATCTTAAACACATTTTAATAGAAAGCTAATGATAAATCAACTTCCACCAATAATTCTGAAAGCGTTTTAATTGAAGTCTAATACCAAAATCAATTGAAATCCAATTTAACATCAAATTCCACCGTTAAACTTAAATGAAGCAAACACACTGTGTTTTACAGTGATTTCTTGCAAAATCCTCTCCAAAATTGAGGTTTTGGGCTATTTTTTGAGCAATTTTGTGAGATCCAAGCCTATCCCAATTTAGAGGGAATACCAAAAAAACAAAAAAACAATAAACCAAAAAACCAAAAAACAAAAAAAAAACAAAAAAACAAAAAAACAATGTTTGAGACAAAATGGGGTCACTATTGGTTTTTGGATGTTGGCTGCATTTTGTGTCAAACATTGTTTTTTTTTTGTTTTTTGGTTTATTGGTTTTTTGTTTTTTTGGTTTATTGGTTTTTTGTTTTTTGGTATTCCCTCTAAATTGGGATAGGCTTGGATCTCAAAAAATAGCTCAAAACCTCAATTTTGGAGAGGATTTTGCAAGAAATCACTGTAAAACACAGTGTTTTTGTATCATTTTTTGCATGAAAAACATCTCCCAGGAGCACCCGTTCTGTTTTTTCAGGGGTCCCTCTTTGTTCGCCGAACTCGTTTCCTCAAGCAGGGGAGTGGAGCAGGCCTGCAGAGTTCCACTTAACAAAGCTCTTTGCACCGTGATCACCACCTACTTCCTGGGCCCTTTTTTGTCACTCGAACGATTTCCCAACCATTGCAGCCTCAC
>CAXIVM010000690.1:0-12000 GCA_964035705.1 Porites rus | reverse complement strand
CCATTTTTTCGGATCAACCTCAAGCTAAATGTTGTTCTGCAACTACACAATCACCGCGGCACCCTTGGGAGACACCTGACATACATCAGTGTAAACACAGTGAACACTGAAACTCAAAGCAGCAGTTTGTAAATATGTGTAGTAAACAATTGTCAAAAGAAACAACCACGGCCTGGACCACCAGCTTTTGACCGAAGGGCAACTTTCCAGTGTTGCGAAGTTCCACAACTCCATCTAGATATTGGATATCGCAAGCACCTGCTGGACCTCAGTTCCAGAATCCATCAGTCTGACGCATTCGAGATTGATGCACAATTCCGACCTTCCACGCTCAATTGACTTCAAACGAATCTGAGTGTGAGATCGAATGAGCCTTTGCAAGATTAAAGAGACGAAGCACTAACTGCCAAATTGAATCCTCGGGGATAAATCACGGCCGGCGTGGATATGATCGTAGGCTCCTGGATGGATGGGTCCACGAGAAATTCCAGTCCTGAGGTGTTGCAGAATTTGAGTCGTGCCGCTGCAACCAAACACACCACCTGGATGCATAAACTCACGACGAGGCCAAGCAAGCCACATACATCGAGTCATAGTCTTGCTTTTGGGGATCATGAGTAATGACTTTACCAATGTTTCACTCACCGTCTTGCCGAGAGTCGGAAATGCCCAGACTCTGCTCCAAAGCTGGAGAAACTGAAGTTTCCAGCGATTGCATGGGCGAAAGGCCTTGCTAAGGCTCGGTACATTGACTCGATGAAGACCTGAGTCACATGATCTTCCGATGACTTGCAGCCTTTGAATCTGATTGGAGGCCAGGAGGTCTGAACGAAAGTCAAAGTGAGATAGATATAAATGAATTTTTTGCTTAGATAAGGTGTCTTATATAGTGAGGAATTCCTAAGACCTCTATGTACTGATGCCGGCGGCGAGACACTACTTTCCATGTCCTGAGGTCCTGTCAGCCGTACCGTTATTACATGTGTTGGGCCTCGTCTCGTGGAGGTAAATGACACTTGTAGCAGCTCTAGTACGCAAGCAAGTGCAAGCACTTCGAAGTGAGATCAAACCTGCAAAAGCCCTAGCCTAGGAACAAGAACGCTATTAGGGGCTCCTGGCATCGCTAGTAGGAGCAAGGACGCTACTAGGGGCTCCTGGCCTTACTACTAGGAACAAAGGGCATTACTACCATTCAAAAGGCCCTTCAATGCTTCAAGCCAAGGCGCTCCGTCGTCGAAGGGCCAACCCCCAAATCCAGTTTTGCAGGCACCAAATTCAGCAGCTTGGGTGGGCGACTTTAAAGACTCCTTGGTAAAACGAAACAACAATTAATTTCAGGAAAGTCCTTGCTTTTAAGAGCAAACTCAATCCCAAAATCCAAAGTCGAATCGAACAGGCAAAACCATGCAAATTTTGCACAACCATGCAAAACCCTCAGAAATAATTGCAATTGTTGAATGCCCACCAGGTCCTGTTAGACCAAAAGCATAAGCGCAAAAGCTGTTCATATCATCTTGTGGATATATCAATGGTAGTATTTTCAAGATTGCAGTGTGCAGGATTGATTGCAGTGGAGCAGGGTCGCCAGTGTCGAAAGGATCTAATGCTAGCCTTCCTCCAACAAACCGTCCAAGCCCAGAAATCCCATATGAAAATACAGAGCTGAGAGTATCTAAGGGCAATCAGCAACAAACAACATAGCGAGTTCTTTGCTTCAAGCTTTGCACGTGCAGCAATTTGCTGAAAGCAGCGACCAGAAAAAAAAACTTTTGAAATTTAGATACCGGCATCAACTAAACATATCATAACGGGGGTCGAAAAAACAAGAACGTAATCAACTAAAATATTCCCCGTACATTTCCGTCACATTTGTGGACTGACAGGCAGCGCTTGGCAGACCTTGAAGTGCAGATTTTGTGGCAGGTCGCAGCACTTTGTGGCACTTTGTGAACCTCAAAGCGCAGATGTCATGGCAAGCACGCCACTTAAGCAACACAGAAACAGCATTCAAGGTTCTTGATTGTCTTGCAGGGGCACTCTTTTGAAGAAGCGGTGCCGATCTCGTGGCACCGATGGAGGCTTGTGGGGGAGGGTGCCACGCCCCCCAGAGCGAACCCCTTTGTAACTAGAACAAGCTGCTGGCCATCACAACGGTTCTGAGACTTCTAGACCTTGATCTGCTCGGTTTCGTCCAGACTTTGAAATTTCAGAACTCTGGAACTTCCGGTTCTTTCGAACTTGCTTGTGCTCTGTCAGACGCAGCTACACGTCAACCCTGTCTATTTAGCCTTTTTGAAACACAAAGGGCAGCTTCAGGGCAAGTGGCATTCAGGCCGAACGAACCCTACCTCGAGTGTGTGCTGTGGGTTGACTTTGTTTTTCGTGGCACGCGCAATAGTTTTGGAAGAATGCATAGTTCCTTTTTCCTGGTGCTGGAGGGGGATGGTAAAGGGCACAGCGCCCACCCGAGAGCCCAGCAAAACACAAGCCAATGGGTGTCTGCAAGGTATTGCTATTTCACAATCTGTGCCGTCCAAGTGCTTGCCAATGCTTGCGGAACTTGCTAAATTCGCAAAACACGTTAAATGCACAACTCTCGTGATTTTTTGCAGAACTCTCGAAACACCCCAAGATCATTAATTGATGCCAATGGACTAGAAGAAGCAAAAGACCGCCAAGAAACAATGAGAAGGCAAAGGGAAAAGGACAAAAGAAGACCACCACCAGCGGGACAAGGGCCAGCGGACCAGACCATTTTGACCCTCTTCTTTTTTTCGTGTTGATCCTGTTCTATTTGCTTGATCCTGTTCCTTTTTGATCTATATACATTAATTATCACCAATGTCCGAAGTGCATTGGTCTCCCTGCAAAAGGTCTTCCATTGCCAGTGAAGCCAGCTCCTGAGCTTCGTCTCAATGAGAATATAACAAATTGCTGGGCACAAAAACATGGACAACTTTACTCATACATGTTCCGGACTTGTCGCTTGCCGATGCCATGTTGTATTCAAACGATCAAGTTAATATCCTGATCTCGTCACGTGTTGACAATATGTTGCCCCGGTTTCAGTAGTCAGTCAGGGTCCTAAGAGACCAGGTCGGAAACCAATATGCCTGCTAACAAAGCTAATTAAAGCGAGCGAGTTGCTAAACTCTACATAGAATATATATATATATATGTATGTATGTATGTATGTATGTATGTATGTATGTATGTATTTTTTCCTAAAGACCTTTTGTGTCTGCTGAACGAGAGGTTCTTTGACCTATGCCGCACGGCTGCCAGCTGCAGGCTAGAAGTAGTCGACGTCGAGCACTGGGTCTTCTGTTCCACTTTCGGTGTCTTCTCCAAAGGAAGCTGAGGAGCATGACCGGCCGCGTTTGGCAGCATGTGGCAGCAAAGCCTGCGGTGCATGTGGCATTTGCCATGGTGCTTGACTTTCAGGCTGGGGTTCATGGCCTGTGTCGCCGCATCTGTCTCGGTTGTGGGAGGCCATGGGTGCCTCTGCCTGTCTGGTGGCTGCGCGGTAGTGAAGTTGCCTTGGAACCAAAGGAGACAGATTGGTCTGGCTCGGTGCGGAAGCAAGGGAGCCCATAGTTGGCTGGGTATCATGGCCTGCTTGGGTCTTGCTTAGAGTGCCAGAGCCATGTGCTGTTGACTCTCCTGGTTCGGTGTCAGGCTTTCCTGGAGTCTTGGCTGCTGGAGTTTGCCTTTTGAAGAACTCAGACAAAGGCGGGGAGGCCGCAATGGGCGCCCCTTTACACGCTTTCTGCAAGGTGGCTGTTGCTATGGGCCTGCCTTGAGCATCTGTGTGCGTCTGGGTGCCACAGTGCTTGCAGTGGATGCGATCCCCTCGTTGCCAGAGGAGATGGGTGGCATGTCCACTGTGGTCATGTTCAAAAGGCTGGTTGACACAGGGACCTTGGACATAGGCGTTGAAAGCTTCTTCATTCGTCCTTTTGTGAATGCTCTGTCCACAAGTGGTACATCTGAGATACCCTTTGGTTTCGTCAAGGGTGTGGGCACTGTCGGATTGCTGTTGAGCCTGTTTCTCAAGCAAACTTGCTATCAGTTGCGCCCTGGTGGCCTTGCGATGAATTGGCTTGTGTGGGCTGTGCATATCAGGGTGTGCCTCATCAAGCTGGATCTGCGGGCAAGGCTGTTGGATGCGTTCCTCAATGGTGGAGGCCGTCAGTGCCTGGTGAACTCTGATGCCACAGGCACTGCACTGATAACCGCTTCTGTGAGGTTGCCATCGGTGCAAGGGTGCCTGCCATGCTTTGGTGCAGAGTTGGACCAGCTGTTTCTTGTGTTGCTTGGTGTGCCTCCCTTGATGCCGGTTGGGTTTTTGATGCAAGTAGTGCTCTTTATCTTGATACACAGCGGCTAGGCGAGCAGCAGCATGTGTGTATATGGTTTCATGGTCTTGATCAAGGGTGTGCTGCCAATCTGTGGCTCGTTTGTTTTGGAGCTGGGTGGCACGCTCCCATGCCGTCAATGCTGCATCTCTTTGTCTTCGCCTGAGATGTGGCTCGCTGCCAGGTGTGTCTGGTGTGCGTGTGTTGCGGCTGATGTACAGGACCGTGACCCTGTGAAAGTCAGAGTCAGTGAGACCTTGGTAGAGGTCCTGATGTTGTGCTCGATGGCGTATGTCAGTCCACGCCTCCCAGACTGCGGCAACCTGAACAATGACTTTGACTGCAATGCTGGTGTGTTTGGCCAAGGCAACTAAACCAGCTAGCAGGGCCCTTCTGGCACTCCAGTGATGGCCCCAAGTCGCTGCAGTTGTCCAGTTCGCATGACATGGACACAGAGCCCAAAAACCCAGAGCTGACTGCGGGTGTCATATGTGGAGGGAGTGGCGTCCAGGGTAAACGCCCACCCTTGGTGCTGATGCGCTTGGAGCATCTGCAGTCCTTGCCATACCCCATGTCCTTGGTAGGGATGGTGCTGTGTGAGTTGATCTTGCGGCTCCAGCGGGATCCAGCCTGCATTCCACAAAGGGTCTTCATCATGCTGAGTCAGCCGCTCTGCCCATTCTGGAGGCATTGGTTTGTGACCTTTGCCTTTGTGCCACTTACACAGCCAGACTATGTGTTTGGGAGTGGCTGGTACTGCACAGACTGGGCATGGTTTGGGCTTGCCATTCTCACGATAGTGGATGGCACCTTGGACCCAGGTGCGGAGGCAGGTGCGATGCTCTTTGGGCAATTTGTTGACGAGCTGTCTAAAGACGTGCCAGTCTAATCCTGGCACCAAATGCTGGTGGTACTGTTTCTGGGCCAATCTGGAGGTGCGTTGGCTGGTGGCCTCCTTCAAGAGCTTCTTCTCTATTTGCCACCATGGTTGTCGGAGGCTGAGGGCATTTTCTGTCAGGTAGGCCGTTTCCGGTCGGGTCCATTGGTGCAAAGTTGGTGCTTGCCACTGCCACTCAAAGAGGTAGGCAATGGTGGCTGCAATTGGGCCCTTGACGGTGTACCAGGGATGGGCTTTGTTGCTCAGGTGCTGGTAGATGCTCGACCAGGCCTGCTCCAGGTGCTCAATTTGATCGGTGGGCCAAGCTTGGTACAGCGTGTGAATGGCCTTGATGTGATGGATGATGACCTGGTCAGCTGGGTCGAGGTACTTGTTGCTGTGGAGGTCAAAGGTGGCATCAAGTGAGCCTCCTTGATGGTGTCCCAGCTGGTTAGCCAGTGCAGTTCTGAGGGCAAGTCTGTATCTGGGGGCAAGCCCTTGCGCTTCGACTCCCCATAAAGCCACTGGCTGAATGCCTCCTTTATGCAATCTGAGTCTGACCTTCAGTGAAGGGATCTTGAGGCTGCGGAGCTTGAGCTTCCTGTGGTGTGCGTTTGCAAACCGTTGTTTGAGCACTGGGATTCGCCGTCGGCGAGCTGCTTGGTGATCGATCCCAAGGTCCCTCATCACTGTGGCCACCTGGGGTTCGTGTGGCTGCAGTAGAGCCTTGAGCTCCCTGTCCGTGGCTTTGTCGGTGGCCAGAAAGGCTGTTTTCTTGGCATTAACTCGGAGCCCAAGTTGCTGGAGTCTGGCATGCAAGTCACGGTATGCCTCAACCGCCCTGGTTGCCACCTGGAGGGGACTTCGACCATGAGTGTCATAGCCGATGTCATCAACCCAACTGGTTAGGTGGATGTCTGGATGGTCCTCTCTCCATGGGATCAAGGCTGGTGCTAACACTGCCTTCGCAAGTAATGGCGCTTGCGGGCATCCGGCTGGTATGCCTCGATCCACCCGAAAGAATGGGGTGAATTCTTGTTCGGCACTGATTGCCTTGGGGCCGGTATACAGCTGCATCGCCAATTCAAGATGGAGAGGTGGGTAGTTCAGCTTTATGGCCTCCTGTTGCAGCTTGTCCAGCGGGATTGTGTCGTAGAAGGTTGACATGTCCATGAGCACAGTGATGCCATGGTTGCCACGCGCTCTATGGACTTCCTGTCGCAGAAGTCTTTCCAAGGCCACAAAAAGGACGTTGGCCCCAGGCCGGGCTTTGTCATGCTCCATGGTCATGGGCAGGGACCTTTGCCATTGGTCAAGCACAGGCTTGCGTAGACGGCACCATGTTCGCCACAAAGTGGACGTCAATGTGATAGGGCGCTCAATTGTGGCATTCTTTGGCAGCATGACCACCATGTGCATTTGCATCTGGGTGGGAAGCTGGGCTTGTTCCTCCATGGTTCGGATCAGGTTGAGCAAGGGTGCTAAGGCAAGTGGTGGTGCTGCTTTAAGCAACTGGGTTGAGACTGCATCGGGTCCACTGGCTTTGTCTGGTAGTCCCTTGAGGACCCTGCTCAGCTGGCCCACGGTTATGGGTTCGAGTGTTGCAGCATGAGCTTGTGCTTCCTGTTGGAGGCTCTGGCGGGGGTGTGGATCATTGTCAGGTCTCAGGCCCCAGAGGTCACCCCAATCTTGCAGGCGTTGTGTCATCCTATCATGCATTGGAATCTGTCGGTACGGTCTGAGCCAGGCCATTTCACTGGTCTTGAGGCTGCGGAAAAGGCCTTTGAGGCCTTTCTGCTGTCCAGTGAGAAGCCATTCCTGGTACTGGAGCATACTTTCATCATTGGCCTGCTGTTGGGCTTCTTTGTGCTGATGTGTCATGGTGTGTTCCATGAGGTCCGCGGCATGTGGATCTCGATATTTGTGCCAGTGGTAGGTGGTGTCGAGAAACTGTCCCCATGTGGGTGGCCCTTGCCAGTGTTTCTGCACATCCTGGATCATCTTCATGAAACCTTTGACCGGGCCGTGCTGGGCTTCAGCCGGTTGTTTAATCGCGAGCTGGAAACGCGCTCGGAGCTGTTCCCAGTAGGCTGGACGGCCTTTGCGCCAGGTTTTGGTAGGGCCAATGGGAAGCAGTGGCTTGGTGATCGCCCGCAGGTTTGCCCCACGTCCTTGTGCAGCCCATGGATGCTCTTGTAGTACATATTGTTCAGTTTTAGAGATCCAGTCTGCCCAGTGTTGTGCTGCTTCATTGGTGGGATTGTCGTAGAGGCAAAGTTCATGGGCCTGACTTTGATACGTAGTCCATGGTCTGAAGTCGATGTCCGGGACTTTGGGTAATGCCGGGAATTGCTGGATCTGGCGATATTCTCGTGTGGCTGCTTCAATGTCGAAAGTCAAAGTGAGCAGTGCGTGAGGGCGCCAAGGCACAGCCCAATCGGTGGTCAAAGCAGTGGTGCTGGCCAGTTGGTCATGCAGTAGCCCATAGTCCAAGACATTGCCGGACAGAACACTGTGGTCTGGCGCCAGAATACCAAAGTGGAACTTGGCCGGCAAGACAGTGCCTGCAATGGCATCGGGATGATTCTGCCAGTCCCCGATGATGACATAGGGATGTCTGGTGGCCTCGAGGAGTGCCAGGACTCTACTGATGATGGTGGCATTGGTGGTGCTCTGTAAGGTTTCACTGTGATGGAGGTAGATGCCAATCACCAGGATGGTGGTCTCAGTGGCCTGCCACAGAAAGGCATGGTAGCCGCACCCTTGATGATCATAATGTTCTAAGTCCATCAGACAGCAACTGGGGTCAGCCAGGATGAGAATCCCACCGGAGGTGCCTGTGGCTTCTGGGTTCATGGTGGCTGCTGTGCCAAAAGCTGTGCGGCCTCGGATACTGAAGTACTGGCAAATCTCTTGATGACGTTGTTGGTCCAGGTGGGTTTCCACGAAAATGTGAATGTCCCCATCCCGTGTCCAGTGCCAGTCAATGACCTGTCTACCAAAGTTGGTGACATTGGCGTAGTGCAGCCTGTTATGGCCTTGGGCCGTGCGGGCCTTTTTGTTGGGACTGGGATGAAGAGGTGGGTCGTAGTCTGGTTCTTCCATGGGTGGCAGGCTGCGACGGATCTGGTGTGGTGTTCTGAACACATCGAGACTGACAGCCCAAATTTGAGTGATCTGACTGGCCAGCTTTGGTGTTAGAAAGGGCAAGTAGGTTGGGACTTTGCCATCATCTGCTAACCACATCAAATCCCGGTAGATGAGGATGGCAAAATAGTGGCCCGTTTCATGTGTTTTGCCCCGATGGCAAATCAGGACAGCTGGAACAAATTCGGTTGACGTTCTGGCAAATCCATCGAGGGAGCGAGGGACTGTGAAGTTGCCATATGGGTTCAACGTCTTGGCGTGTTTTGTTGCAATGCCATCAACCACAGTGTTTCTGGTGACATGGCAAATGAGGACTTTCTTGTCATCCATGAGGTATTGCCCCAAGCCTTGATTGGCCCAGTTGTTGATGAGGTCCTGAAACCTTGTGTCTTCAGGCCAGTCATCAGGGTAGGGAACCAAGATCGGCATCTGGACGTGATCCACCAGGTAGCCTTGCTCCTTGATCTCTGCATAGCGGTAGTGGAATGCTCTGGTTTGTGATTGAAGCCAAAGAGAATTCACAAAGTGATTTGCATCTCCCTGCAAGTTGAGGTCATGCTGTGTCCAGAGCTCTTGCATGCCTGGGAGCTGGTGTAGGTCCACGGTTTCCGCTGTGTCCAAAGACTCTTGTACTGCTTCTTGCAAGGTGCCCCAAGGTTGGGTGCTCGTTTCTTGCAGCAGCGCACAGGTCCAGCTGAAAGCTCGCCATGGTGCATTGGCATAACAGTAGGCACTAGGGTTGCCCACTGTCATGCTGAGGTTCTGCAAAATGCAGTCGGTGGTGGAGGCATACTCATGCTCCATTTGGTGCAATCCTGTGTGTGGCAGCTCCGGTTTGCCACTGGAAAGTGCTCCCCCTTTGATGGAGAGGTAGTCAGAGGGCTTCAAATTGTCATGGCCGGAGGGTTGGAGTGAAGTCTCTGAGGTCAAAATTGTGACATGTTTGTCCTGTGCTTCAGTGCCGTGTGGATTGGTGCATGAAATGTCCCCTTCATGCAGGCTGGAAAGGTTGTCCCCGAAAGCCATCCATGGTTGGTGTGAGTGGTCCCTGTCACACCATGCATGGTCTGTTGTGAAGTGCACCTCGGAGCCTGAGGCAGCGCGGCAAACCCATTGGTGCTGGATCACAGTTTCCCCTTTGGTATGTGCCTCATCAAAATCGTCAAAGGGAATTGGCACAAATTCCCCTTGAAATTGCCCCTGGAGTTTCCACTGCATGTTACCCACTCCACGGTGAGTGAATTGGAGTTGCAGTCGCCTCAGTTTTCCTGCGCTTGGTTGGGTCCTCTCCATCCATATTTGGACGCTTCAAGAGACCGTGAAGTTGGCTTCTCTGATCTTCAGTCAAAGAAATGCCAAGGCTCGTGACAAAGGATTCGACTGCCATGGGAATGGGCTCGGTGGCCGCTGTGTCCGTTGTGAGGTCTTCAGGCTTGGGTGCTTGGTTCACTGCAGCCATGTACTTGTCGGAGATCTGCTTGAGCTTTTGTTGTCCATCATTGAGGCGTGCTTGGATGTCCTGCATGTCTTGTAGCATGGCTGCATAGTGACTCTTTGCCTGGTCCAATTTGACTTGAAGCTGGGTCTTCTTGATGAAGTGATTCTTCAACTCCGTGACCTGATTCTTCAGCTGCTGCGCAATCTCTTTCTCCGTTTGCGGGAGGGGAGTCGTCAGCTTAGTGACTACAGCTTGGACTTCAGGCGGTAAAGAGCTCATATGTGTCTTCAGGATGTCAGTCAGCCCTGGCTCCTCCTGGGGTTGAGGTCCTAAGCCCAAAGCTTGAAGCTTGCTTTGGATGGTGTCCGGAATGGATTCCCAATTGGCTGTGAGGAGCTCGGCAGCTTGCTGCTGGTCCTTAGGGCGTCGAAGTGGTCGAGGCCGTTGTAGCCCAGGCGGTGTGTCCAGAAGAGCTTCTTGGTATGTCTTCCTGGGCCAACCCTTGAGGAGGGGTTTGGATGAGGTGGAGTGGCCTTGTCCTTTGCCTTTGCCATTTGTGGTGACCACCCACCATGTGCCGCACTTTCGGCATTTGTTGCCACTCTTGATCTTGTCCTGCCATATCCAGTTGTGACAGTTGCTCTTTGTGCATACTTGATATGCACGACACCAGTTGGACGTCATAGCTCCTGGTGAGGAGGCCCTCAAGAAGCTCGTCAGCGGCCTGGTGGAAGTTGAAGAGCTTGGCACCGATCACAATCTGGCCTGGGAGAAAGCGAATCTTGTAGCCCCAGTCACCAGGATGTTGTGCAGGCCAGAAGCCAGAGCGAGACCTTGCCAGTCACCGAAGGAGTCAACAAAAGCGAGGTTGGTGAAGAGCAAGATTGCTAGCAAAGAACGGTCCAGTGCCAAGGTGGTCCACAATGCTAGGCTCCGATGGCTATCTTGCCTGTGCCTGGATTTGAATGGGACCAGGTTGAGACCTCAAACGGCTTGAGCCATGTATGTATGTATGTATGTATGTATGTATGTATGTATGTATGTATGTATGTATGTATGTATGTATGTATGTATGTATGTATGTATGTATGTATGTATGTATGTATGTATGTATGTATGTATGTATGTATGTATGTATGTATGTATGTATGTATGTATGTATGTATGTATGTATGTATGTATGTATGTATGTATGTATGTATGTATGTATGTATGTATGTATGTATGTATGTATGTATGTATGTATGTATGTATGTATGTATGTATGTATGTATGTATGTATGTATGTATGTATGTATGTATGTATGTATGTATGTATGTATGTATGTATGTATGTATGTATGTATGTATGTATGTATGTATGTATGTATGTATGTATGTATGTATGTATGTATGTATGTATGTATGTATGTATGTATGTATGTATGTATGTATGTATGTATGTATGTATGTATGTATGTATGTATGTATGTATGTATGTATGTATGTATGTATGTATGTATGTATTATTTTACAAAACAGTTTGGCAGCTGGATCAAAATACTATGAACATATAGATATATAATAGATATTCACAAGACCATGTTTCACTCCCATTTTGTCGGCGACAGGCGCAGCATCCTGGAAGAAGTTATCGCAGCAGGTTTCCTTATTGCAAACTTCTTGTCAAGTCCATCCCCTCTTCAAGAGCTGCTTCAGTGACTTTCCTATCATCTTGCCAAACTACAAGTAACTATATCTACATAAAACTATATCAACACACATCAAGATGCTGTCAGAAACAGTCCAGTTCCCAATCGCTGTGCATCCTGTAGGCGCTGTTGGAAATAGCCCTGAACATGTTCGGCCTCAAGTTGTGATGAATGCACGAAAACACCACCAAAGCCACTTACTGTACTTCAGTGATTCTAGGCATTTCCACCAGTGGATTGCTGGAATTTGTGGACATATCTTGCCCTCAACAGGTTGGGTGTGAAAGGCTAGCCATGACCTTGGTCCACCACCAAAGGTCACCATGGTGATTCTCGAATTTATATAACGGCGGAACTCGTTTTGTATTGAGGGGCATAGAAATCACGGAGCTGCTCCCCCAACATGCCCTCAGTATCACAATCGAAGCTGCAACACAAAGCAAGCCTTTTGAGGGCCTCAATCAAACATGCATGCTTTCTGGACTACAC
>CAXIVM010000689.1:0-15856 GCA_964035705.1 Porites rus | reverse complement strand
CAACAATGACCAAGAATCATGAGAATTGTTTACCAACAAACATCAATCATATTCAACAAAACAACTATTGATTATTGTTCTTCACGATGCCATGCTTATTATTCTTCGCGGGTTGAGGTGGTCCAGATAAGGCACATTTCGCATCCTGGTTTCTCCAAGTACACTTGCAAATGACAAAGGTCCCGATCAGTATCTCGCCAGGTTCTCGCATGATTGCTTGTGACAGCTGCTGGCCTAGGAGCACAATCTGTCCAATGCAGACTTGCTCTTGATGGGTAGTTTTCCACACCAATGGGGATCACTTCGCATCATGCCTTTCGAAAGGGCAATGTCACTATCAGATACGCTAGCTGATGCATGGCAAAAAGCCGACGGACAACACATAGAAGATTTGCCTGCTGTAAACAGGAGCCTTGGCCACCCACTGACAGTTCCTAGAAATTAGGAATAATGCGCTTAGCTTGGGCTCAGGACAGGAAGTCAGGCCAAATGCAGTGTCCCAGCAAGGGGTTGTGCAAAGTTGCGGGCATCTTTGATCTCACTTTCGTCCGGCAAAAAAAAGGCACCTGACTCGCCGCAGACAATTGATGTTGTTCCTAGTAGCTTCTTGTTACTAGTAGTAAGGCCAGGAGCTACTAGTAGCTTCTTGCTCCTAGTAGCGATGCCCTTTGTTAGTTACTTGATGTTGTTGCGTTCACTAACTCAGCATGTGTGAAGTTTATCTCTCGCTGCGTCACAGTCCCGCAGCCCAGTCCAGCACCGGAACGGCGAGCTTGGGTCATTGAATGGGGGGGCAGTTTGTTTTGTGTTGATCAAGCACCAGTCACCGTTTTTCATTCACACGGCCACTGACACCATCGCTGATCGATCCTTGTCAGCCTGCCATAGCCTCCCTTGGTGTGCAAGATACCTTTGTGCGACGCAGCATGTCGAACAGGGCTGATGCACCTCTTGGCCATGATGCCTACAAGTATGTGGCTCAACATGGAAAGCAATCGCGCGTGATTATCAAACAACCCAAATCTGCGCCGTTGCAGATTGGTTATTTTCAGGTCTCGGTGAAGGCTGCAGGATCGGTGGAGGAAGCCTTGCGGATTTGCCGTCTTTGTTACATGTACTTCGAAGAAAGGAAACCCATGGAGGAGGTCAAACAGATGAGAGAGAAGCACCTTGCAGATCTGAACCAAACAAGCTCCGCACCAAGAGAGGCACCAGTTGCTGGCGCAGGCCGAGCGGGCCAGGCCAAGGTGGTCAAGCCGGGGAAAACGACGCGTCCTGCAACGACAAGCTTCGCGGAGACGATTGGTGGAACCCAGCGCGAGAGCACCGGAGCAGTTGGAGAGGCAGACGGGTTCAAATGAGGATATTGAGGGGTGCGACTCGGATGACTGCCCTTTGGTCCCTCCCTGGGCTGGTGTGCGGATTTCTCCGCCCAAACCATCCAGGCCGTCTGAATTGGAGTCCAGGCCTTCAAAGCGCCCAAGAGCTGAAGCACCGCAGCCGCCGGCGCAGCCGCCGGCGCAGCCGCCGGCGCAGCCCAATGAGTCGAGACTCGAAGTCAAGGAGGAAGCGACGGAAGAAGTGATGGACGCCTCTCTACCTCGTCGGCGAGTTGTGTTCCAACGGCCTTCTGGGGCAGATGAAGCACTTGCAGAAGGAATGCTCCAGGAGGTGCTCCGAAGTGGTTTTGCCAAGTATTTTTGACCAACATCATTTCAAAGTCATGTCCTCACCTTTTTCTCCCCTAATGAACCGTAAACTTTACATAGTTAGCGCCCCGAAGCAAGCAGAGCATCAACTTCTTAGGATTGCTCTGTTGTTGGTGAAATGCCAATCAATGGTGTGAATGTATGTCTCAGCTGGCTGTCAGAGCCAACTTTCGCTCCCCCAAACCAGGACTTTGATGCAGCCGTGCTTTTGCGTGAAGATTGCACCATTGAAAGCAACTTCAAAGGTCGGCTCGGCTTGCCGGCCGATTCGAATCTCCATCCCTCGCGCCGAGATGACTGTGAATTCTTTGTTGCCACAGAGCCTCACATCCATTGCACCAGCTTTTCCCAGAAGTTTGCTGACGCAGTGCCCTTGAAACCCTGGCCCTACGAGACCAACTGCGACTTGTGTAACCACGAGTGTAGTGCAAAACTCTACCACCTCCGATGTGCCAAGCGAGATTCCAATCCTTTGCGTTTTGAGAAAGATTTGATTTATGCCGGGGCTGAATGCACCAAAGCCTTGCTTCGCCAAGAAAAAACGTTCCAGCCTAAGTTGAAGGTCGGACGTCCCATCGAAGCGTGTGATATGGACAAACATGTAACATGTGTGTCAATCTGGTTGCAGCCCAGGTCACGCGCGAAGAACATGCGTGACTTGCAGGAGAAACAGCTGAGCATTCTTGAGGGAGAGAACTATATGGAGGAGTTCGAGGCCATTATCAATGCCCACAGGGACAGACCTGAAATCCTTCTTTTGAACCTGAAGGCTCTGACGGCCGTCACTTTGCATGATGTGCAGAATATGACAACTGAGTGGCAAGAATGCTACCAATATTTCCTGCAAAACCTACTTTTCCCCAAACACCGCAATTGCAACCCGGTCTCCAGACCTTGTCCTCCTGTTGTCCTCTTTTTCCTCTCTTTCCTCCTCTTGTTTTCTTCTTGTCGTCCCGTTGTCCTCCTCGTATCCTCTTCTTGTCCTCCTCTTCTTCTTGTCCTCCACTTATCCTCTTGTTTCTGCTGGTGTCCAGCTTGGCCGCGCCGGTGAACCCTATGTCCGCCTGTTGCTTTCTTGTTGTCCTCTTCTTGTTTGTCATGGCGCGGATGCTAGCCCGTCTCCAGTCCTTGTCCTTTTGTTGTATTCTTTTTGTCCTTGTCTTGCCCTCTCCTTGTCCTCCTGTTGTCCTCTTCCAGACCTTATCCTCCCGTTGTCCCCTTGTTGCCCTTCTGCTGGTGTCCAGATGACGGCATGGCAGCGTGTAGAGATGACACCATGACAGCCTGTGCGCGGGAAGCGCCGTTCGGGAAAGCGCCAGCCGGCAAGCGCGAAGGCCGCAGTACCACAGCATGGTCGTGTGGCAGCCTGTCACCGTGTAAGCATGATACACTATGCGAGCGCGCAACCAGCAAGACAACCCCAGAAGCAACCCCAAACCGATGTCCTCTCCTTGTCCTCCTGTTGTCCACTTTGCGGGACTCTCTCGTAGGAAAGATAAGCTGGCCACCATGTCGCCCTGTCCGGATGTCCTCCTCCTTTCCTCTTGTCACAATCTTTTCGGCCCTGTCCTCTTCAAGTTCTTCTATTTCTTGTTGTCCTTCTTCAGATCTTCATTCGCCGCGGCTGCCAGCCTATCTCCGGTCGTACTCCTCCTGTCGTCGTTTTGTCTTTCTCTTGTCCTCTCTTCCTCTTCTCCTCTTGTTCTCCTCTTGGCGTGCTCCTCTCATGTTGTCCTGTTGTCCTTTTGGCGTTGTCCGGTCGCAGCTTGTCCTTTTTTTGTCCTCTTGGTGTGTTTGTGCTGTTTTCCTTCCCTCATCCTTTCGTCCCCTGTTGTCCTCCTCATGTCCTCCTCTGGTTTTTCTGTTGTTCTGCTGCTGTCGTGCTGCTTACGTTGCGTTCCAAGGCAGGGGCTGGGGCTGCGGCCGCCCACAACCACAACCACAACCACAACAACAACAACAACAGCGAAGAAGAAGACGAAGAAGAAGAAGAAGAAGAAGAAGAAGAAGACAACAGGAACAACGAGAGCAAGAGCAACAAGAACAAGAACAAGAGCAAGAACAAGAACATGAACATGAACAACAACAACAACAACAGCAGCAACAGCAGCAACAGCAACAGCAACAGCAACAGCAACAGCAACAGCAACAACAATAATTCTTGCCCACTATGCTGTTTGGGGTCTATGCTGATATAAAGACATTTTTTAATGACCGCTTGGCGTGTATTGATGTCAATGACACCTAAGGTTGTGGGCATGGAACGCCCACGTGACAATCTGCAGTTGCAGAGGCCCCGGCCGACTGATGCCAGATATGCCCGAAGGCCACCACTGAGGCAGCTCGACAAGCCCTTGGCAGAGAAAGCTTTGAGTGCCCGGTGGCTTTGCTGCCATTATATATGATTGGAACCTTTTTCTATTTGATTGATGATTTCTTCTACGCAAGAAGGAAGCGTATGTCACGTATGTGCCACTTGATGCCAATTGTTTGGTTTCTTTGCCATGCAACGTGGGTCAAACGGCTGACTGAAGGCTGAAGCAACTACAGCCCGCAGGCATGAAGGTGCAAAGATCCATTTCTTTGTACGCAGCAGTGGCACGAGCTTTGAAGATTCCTGACGTGCCCGTCGCCCAAGTTTCTTCTCGCATCTTTGACCTTTGTCCCTTTCAAGCTGAAGACGAGGAGGGTCTACTGAAAGGCATTCTGGCAGAAATCGCTTGCCATGCACAGGTCTGGGATGCTGATGAGACCAGAGACCGCCTTGTGTCAGCGCACCCTGATCCCATTGCCAAGTTGCAGCTTTGCTGCATCTATGGTCGATTCCATGGAGCAGGGGTAGGCCTTGGCCAAGCTGAGCTGGAGAAACTGAAAGCCAAGATTCCCAATCTCTTCAGTGCCCCGGCCGAGCAACATGCAGTCTCTGGCGCGCCGCTTCCGATTGACCTGGAGGTTCAAGTTGTGCACAGCAGTAGCTCAGAAGCTGAATCGGATTCCGAGCCTGAGGAGTTTGGAGGCCCAGGCCGCCGCCATGAAGGCCATGAGTCTAGCCTAGCTTTGGCTGAGCTGAAGAAACGTGGTGACTTTGCTATTCACCTCCTTCACGATGCCTTGAAGACCATTGAAGGTATCAATCCTGCTCAGGCGATTGAAGACGGAGGTGCCCGGTCTGCACAAGGCCCGCCACAGCTTGCAATAGCTGATGCTGCTGTGCGTCACGATTTGCCGCCTGCTCCATGCACATCAAGCTCAGGATTGGCAGCAGCGATCCAGCTGACCAACGAGGACATGATCGAGCAGATGTTTGCTGACATGGACAGGGCATCTGCCACTGTTTCACTGGGAAGACCCTTTGTTCTTTCCACTGTTTCAGATTCAGGCAACGAAGCAAATCATAGGCGCTCCAGCGCCGATGCACCGAGAGTTGACGCGGCTGGTGAACGCAATGCCAGACCAGTTCTGGGTGCTGTAGACATCCCCATCCGAGATGGAGGCCGCCTGATCGGAACGGAGGGGCGTCACATCAAGGAGCTAGAAGCAGAGCACGGGGTCCACATCAAGGTGCCCAAAATCGAATCGGATGATGTGGAAGCCATGATGACCGTCGAAGTCACAGGTGACGACGAAGGTCTGGATGCATGTTTGAGGGCAATCAAGAACCTCTACCACCTGGAGAGAGTAAAGTTCCATTCAGTTCAAGACTTCGAGCGCGATGTGAAGAAGAGTGTGGCTGACCTTAGCAAGCTACACCGTGTGGAGATGAACTGGAGCCCTGCAACTTGCCACCTTGTGATCTTCGGACGGCTTGATTCTGCGCAGAGTGCCGCGAAGGCGGTGCGTTCGATGCTCGACACCACGATGGAGGTGGAGATCGGTGCTGCGTTGGTGCCAGCTTTCGAAGCGAAGCGCATGCAAATCAAGCTCAACAAGCGCAAAGGCATCAGGACAGTTTCATTGGAAGACGGCGTTGTCCAGGTCAATGGCAAGGCCAGGCTTATATCGAAAACGTATGTTTCGCCGCATTGAGTGTGTTTAGTGTGTTTTATTCGGGTTCTCACCTAGGCGTGGGCTGTGGAGCGGGCTTTACACAAGATCTTCCGGTTCCGGCGCCAGCGCCGGCCTCTTCAACGGAGACGTGGTCCGCGAGAAACCAACCAGGTGAACTCCTTGGACCAGATCATCCAGCGCATTGCGCCAGATGATGCTGACGTCATGAGAGAAGCTCAGCTTGAAATTGGAAGAACGGAAGACAAGACAAATGGACAAATGGCAAAGGATGGAAGACACCTAAGGAACAAAGGCACAACAAATTAGAAGCAGTATGAAACAGGCAAAAGGAGAGAAACCCACGACCATCATGGGCTCCCGGTTTCCTTGTGGCAAGCCTTGTGACCTTTGTTGGTGTTTTTTGTTGGGCATTTTGATGCACAGTGATGCTTGAGAACCAAACTTGTGCCAGGAGATTTGGCAGGATATCTAATCTAGTGAGCGCCGTGATTGATCGCGGATGCCCGACTGCCTAGTGGAAGTGATCCTCGGTGCTCCGGGGTCCGGAGCATGTCGCTTTTTCACAAGACATCGTTTTTCCTCCAGATTCTGCAGAAACAGGTTGCTTTTGCAAGGCTTTTTGCTGTTTGAACAGTTGTCCCCGGCATGCTCTGATACTTCCTACCTTCAGCGGCCCGGCTGTGTACAGGAGCCAACTTTTACGCCGCCCCGAGGGACAACACATGGTGAGCAAATGCGCAAGATCCGAGTTTCAATCATGCGTGCGTATATGCACAAAGACACATGCCTGGTATACTCCTTTTGATTTTTCCCCCTCGTTGTTTCTGAATGGGCAGCATTTGAGAATCATTGGTTTATTGGGACTTCATGGCGCTTGCACTTCTGACGGCTTTGCTTTTGGCGCCTGTCAGCGCTTGGCCAAGTGGGCAAATACAGGTGCTGGGCCTTGCTTCAAGAGGAAACACCATCAAGGGAGCTTCAGCGCTAGACAAAGAAACCAATGTAACAATGCCCCCGGGTGTTTTCCTAGTTAAGCTCCGATATTCATTTTGTGAACCGACTGGCCTTCTTTGACGATGCTGGATTTGAACGACCAGGGGACTGCAAGTACTTGACAAGAAGGGGTAGTAACACAGGCTACAGGTTGTCAGGTCATCCTAAGAGTACTGTTCAAAAAATGCTCTGTAAAGGTCCCTAAAGGTTCAGGAACCGCCTGCGCTTGCGCCCACTTCGAGAAGATTTGTCACCACTCGACCTGCCACAGCAGCTCCAACTCTGAAGGTCATTGCTGCCGGTGTCTCTCGCACGTCCACGCAGTCACTCTCGTTGGCGCTGACAAGGCGCTGGGGTTTGGATTAGCAAGGATTGAGCTGCCAAGAAGCTTTCAGACAAGAGCTGCTCTAGGGAATGATGTAGAGATGAGGGAGCGTTTGACAAAAGTGGCAGATGAAGGCACTTAGACTAAGACGGGTACCTTAAAGTGAGAGTGAAGATGTGAAAAGTTTGATTCCTGCAAAAGGTTAGGCTACAAGACTCTCCATGCTGAAGGATTTCATCCGAAGATCCCGCTCTACAAGGAGGCCTTGTTGGCGCAAAGTGGATTTCGAGTGATTCCAATGTGTTTCTGCTAGCAATCAGCGGGTCTTGAACTGCTCCCTCAAACTCCCTCAACCAAAACTTGTTGCAGTGCTAGCTGTGTATGCTTTGCATTGCTTTGCACCAGGTTTACCTTCAGGGTTCTGTCCTAAAGATGGAAACGGTGAAACCATCGGACCACCCGGCCCTTGAAGGCGCCCGAATTGGTGGACATGGTGACAAAGGCAGCGTTGAAGTCCTTGCAAGCCGAGGACGGAGCCAACCTAGTAGCGATGGCCTCCAACCTAATAGAAATGGAGCCAAATAAAGATGATTTTCAGTAAGACTCTTCCAAGATGGCATAGAATAGCTTCAGTCAAATGGACTGATGGCAGCAAGAGGTCAATACGATATGGAGGCTTTCGCGGGTTATGGTGATGTTGGCACAACACTAGCGATGGCCCCTACCTTATTTGCATTCTTGCTCCTAGTAGTAATGCCAGGAGCTACTAGTAGCGTTCTTGCTACTAGTAGCGATGCCCTTTGCTCCTAGTAGCGTCCTTGTTCCTCGTAGTAAGGCCAGGAGCCCCTAGTAGCGTTCTTGCTCCTAGTAGCGATGCCAGGAGCCCCTAGTAGCGTCCTTGCTCCTAGTAGTAATGCCAGCAGCTACTAGTAGCGTCCTTGCTCCTAGTAGTAATGCCAGGAGCTACTAGTAGCGTTCTTGCTACTAGTAGCGATGCCCTTTGCTCCTAGTAGCGTCCTTGTTCCTCGTAGTAAGGCCAGGAGCCCCTAGTAGCGTTCTTGCTCCTAGTAGCGATGCCAGGAGCCCCTAGTAGCGTCCTTGCTCCTAGTAGTAATGCCAGCAGCTACTAGTAGCGTCCTTGCTCCTAGTAGTAATGCCAGGAGCTACTAGTAGCGTTCTTGCTACTAGTAGGGATGCCCTTTGCTCCTAGTAGCTTCTTGCTCCTAGTAGTAAGGCCAGGAGCCCCTAGTAGCGTCCTTGCTCCTCGTAGCGATGCCCTTTGTTACTACTAGCCATGGCCTCCACCCTGAAGGACTTCAATGTGCTGCTGCCTGTTTTAGCCCACATCGAGCGACTGAACGTCACAGCTCTCGTGGATATCCCTTGGTCTGCTTATGGTGTGGAGCTTCACGAGAAGTATCCCAATGCCAAGATCATTCTCACAGTCAGAGACAAGCATTCTTGGTTCCAAGGCAGATATTCACACAATATTTTGGCTTAGCACAAGGGTTTGCAGTCGTCGTGTTCCCATTCCACAGCAGGAGCAAGACAACTAGGACAATTTCTGTCCTTAACAGCAGAGCATGGTAGCTGATGGCAAACTGCTGGAAAGCCTGATGTGCTTAGTTTCTTTTTGACGTGAACGTGCATCGGTCAGAAACAGACATTTCTTCAGAATACTAGGAACAAGGGCGCTGTTAGGATAGTTAGCTTACGTTTGCTTGTTTGTGAGTCGCACAGGGTCGGCTTTTTGCTTCTCTCGGAAGCCGGATTCGATGCGAGGTTCCAGAGTTACTGGGAACACTTTCGATGGGGTGCGATCTTGCCACCGCCACCATTCCCATCTTTTCCCATCACGCAGCCATTTCCACTGACTGTGCTTTACCAGCCCTTTGTGCAATACTGGCGGCTGGTCTCCCAGAGGCTTCAGTGCACAGGAATCACCAGTTTTCCGCCGCGGATGCTTTCCAGGAAGGACAAGCAAGACTGCCTGGATGGCTTTGAGATGCATATTGAAAGGTTGAAAAACGCGGTGCCGCTGGAATCCTTGTTGATTTACAACATTCGGGAAGGTTGGGATCCACTTTGTCGTTTCCTTGGAGTACCTGTGCCAGATTTTCCCTTTCCCCGGGAAGATTCCTACAGCATGATCCACTGGAAAGTTGGTCCAGTGATTTTTCTCGTAGTCGTCTACCTATTCTATGGCCTGGTGCTATTGCTGCTCCACTTCATTTTGCGCCTTGGACCTGAAATTAACTTCTCGACCCCCCTGCCAAGAAGTCCACCTCCCTTTTGCGACGAACACAGCCCCAGTTGAAGTTTCAGTTGGGAGAGGGTTGGACAGTGAAGCCGCTTTTGAGGACATTCCAACTACGGAAGCTCTGGCGACAGAAAAGGGACTGAGGTGCCAGTGAACGCAAGATGTCTGATCTCTCTTAATTCAAGGCCTTTGGGTACATTTGTGGTATGTACAGTGTGCACTTCCGACTCGCATCCATTTGTGTGCTTCCGAATCTGCAAACTGGAAGGAGCGAGGTCGGGTGCGTGCCATGGCGCGAATTTGGAAGCTAGAGGCCTACTTTGGAGCTCGAAGACTCCAGTTAGTGCTCGGCTTTGCTGGACCAATTAAATACTGGACAGCGCAACCGACACCGGAAAGCTTGAAGGTTGTTGAAAGGCTTTGTAAACAAGCTGCTTGACACCAGGCAACTGAAAAACTAATTCGATGAACATGCTGCCTCACAGGCAGAATCGGATGTCCTTCTGGTGAGCTGAAAGCAAGGTGAAGCATCGAGCGGCACAAGTTACAAATCCAATGAACACATGAAAACAGCAGTAGCAGGCCACTAAGGCCCTAAGAAGGAACCCGGCGCCAACCGTTTTTGTGTGCCATAGCTAGGACCCAAAAATGTGAAAAGTGCTAACACGTGGTATATAATTGTTGCAAAAAGCGCTAATGACGTCAAACCGCCAGAGCTTTCCAAGTTGCAGGTGCACTGTGGACCCATTGAATTTTGCTCCTGATCCCCAAGTCTCGTTCGGCTGAACTTGCTGGTGATGTGGGAGGGCAGCCACTGTCAGAGCTCAGAAGCTCACCCCAAGATTCTGGAACTTAAATGCATCCAAATGCTCTGACAGTGGCCAAGTACAGCGTATGATGTGCTCAGTGCAATGTTACAGCGCTGGCGGTCATATTATTGTAAAGGATCGCAGCAGACCGCAGGAAAACCCGGCTTGGGGTGTCATATGAATGCTTCAATCAACACTGCACGCATGTGCATTTTAAGGTGCTTTGCGATGGTGATGTTCAAACAGTCGACGGTGACAATGCAAGTTCCCTTGCATAGCTAATTGCGCTCAAGGCCCGCTGTGCAGGTGCGAAGGGGGCCCTTGTGGCATGCTCACAGGTGGCCCCCGATGCTCAATAGTGTTTGCTTTGGGTCAGCGGTGTCATCCGGCGTTCCACACGCTTAGACTCATTTGCGGTTAGCAAGCAGCTGCTGAGATGGGAATAAGGAGTGCAGCTTGCTAGTTTTTGTGGCTGTTATTTTCTTCCACAAATCTTGAGCTTGTATCATTTCTTCTATAAAGTAAAGCTTCTAAGTTGTTTTGGGGAACATTGACGCTCGCTTTGTGTGCCATGAGCATGGTTTGGGGTTGTACATTGCGCACTCTCGTTACTCCTTTGATTTGCCTTCCCTGTGGCCTTGCCAGGACGTTGAAGCCTTTTGCCAGCCAGTGCAATTCACTGGCTTTGAAGGGTTCAGCCTGTACATGATTTGCCTGTCTTGCTGGTAGAGTGCTGATGACGCAATCAAGATTGCTGGTTTTCCCCGAGGATTCTTCCTTGTTTTTGTGGCACATTGCAACATTGTTGGTGGTTCACTAGAGGGATTCTGAAAGAGTACCACGTCAAGTCAACAGAGAAACTTGCATTCCCACTGCATTGCTTTCCGTGACAATGTGACAGCGCGACACTTTCTGAAAATGGAGCGCCCACTGATTCTTGAGCTTTGCATGTGCAATTGATTTTGACACGACACTACCCAGGATCCACCCTGCAATGTTGTATAGACACTATATTTTGTTTGAAACACATTTGTGCGCATGATGCATAGATACAGGCTATAACTTATAACGGCCAACCTTTCACAGGGTGGCAGGGTTCAACACTGTATGTTCGTTCTGTGTGTTGGTCTTGTCATCAGTTGTTTCAATCTGTATAGTGAAGGTTTACTCCTTCGCAAGTTGTTTTGAAGCTCCTTCCAATTGGTCAATGAAACAAACAACTTTAGGGAAACGTTCGCCGACAAGTTCTTTCTGCCTGGCTTCCTCCCAAGCTATGGCAAAGCCAAAGCCTTTAGTCAGAAAAGAGCATGATTGAAGGAGAGCACGGTTCAGAGGAGGTTGTGCTTCAGGTGCAGCTAGAGCCGCAATCAGACGCGTTGAAGGTTTCCCGAAAGAGGAAGAAGATCAAGCGAAAGCGAACAGTGCGGCCTAAGTGCCAGGTTGCTAATGAGGCACAAGGCTGCGACAGCCGTGTTGTCGCGCTCCCAAGAGATTCTGTTCTTCATAGGGGCAGCTATGCGATTTGTGAGGGTGATAGCGGAGATGAAGTTGCGGCAGGGACCCATTCGGTGATGATATCGAATCTTAGCATAGAAGCAATCATGGATCCGTGCGTGCAGTGTCCAACCTGCAGAAGACATTTTTCTCCTCATCGAGTGGGAGATGAGAAGAAGGGAGGCTTAAAGAAACCTGCCAGCTCGTCAAGGGAGGGTGCACAGGAGCGGCCCAGAGTTCTTTTTTCCGATGCAGATGCTGAAGTCGTCAAATACCAGAAGGAAGAGGGGGAAAGTGTTGGGCATGAGCCTAAGGCAGGCAGATCATTTTCGACCGCTTCTTTAGCTACACTGGAAGCACTAGCCAGCCGTGGCGAAGGAGGATTCAGTTGCTTTGCTCATGTCCTTCTGGCATTAGTTGGTGTGGGCCGTCAGACGCACACCTCCCTGCGACAAGCTACTGACGCTTACAGAAATAGGGACAGATGCAGCTGTTTTGTGATTGTGGTTGTCATTATATTGGGCCACTCCTTCATATTCCTACTCCCTCTCGCTTTCATTTTCTTTGGGTTGACATACGTGTATCAGAAAGGTCCGCGTGCGGAAGACATTGAAGACTTGGTGAAGGTTTCGAGCAAACAACCCTACTGGATGATTCTGATTACAAGTATTCTTGGAGCAGCGTCAACAGCATTGATCATGGGGCCGCCTGCTCTCCACAAACCTGGGCGGACGGGCACTTTGCAGACAATCAGTCGTATTGGCAAAATGGGATTCACTCTTTACCTCCTGGTCAGGACTCTCTACACATGGACAGAGGAACTGGCAGAGCTGCAAAAGATTGTTGCCAACGAATTTTCGAGGCACGTTGGCTTGTCAACGGTCCTCCGCACATTAATGCTCTCCATGGTGCAATCTGCTACCAGCTCTCAGTGGAGCAGATACGCTGATCAGTTTGTCCTGATGCTGGTGTACAATGACTATCTCAACTTTAGAAAGGCTCATGATGATGACTTTGTAGGGCGCTGGGGAGCGTACATGAAGAAGATCCAGGATGCTGAGCAGAGTGGGAAGTTGGCCGCGGAATCGCTGTCATCAAGGCCGTATAGTGGGAATGATGAGGAGAGGGAGGGCGAAGAAAAAGGCTTTGCACCCTCAATGCTTGACCCGGGCCGTTTGATCTTGTTGATACAGAGGATGAAGGAAAGGAATGGGCTGACATCGACCCCTCCTTGGAGTAAGAAGCGAGACGGAGCCAGCGGGGATGAACAGACAGAGCAAATCGCTCTTGGAGCCGGTCGCTGGGGTAGAAGAATCTGGGCCTGTGGTCATGAGATGGGCAAGCTGATTTTCTCGGTCTACATCGTGGTGCTGCTGGTGCGTTGCTGGACCTTTGGATGGGGTGTTGCCCTTGTGTACTTCCCCCTTTTCACAATTCTCTATCCCTGGGTGACTCTCATTGTGCTGATGTTTATGATTCTCATGCGACTGCTATTGGTGGACTTTCTGATGAGAATTCTCATCATCCGCCAACGCCACAAAGGCCTGAACACTGCATAGTAATAGGCAAAATTGGGTGTTTATCTTGGGTGGCTTCGTCTAAATTTACCTGTGCCAAGTGTGACGCCCTTCATGGAACAAAGGCCTCTTCCATTGCCCGTGCTTTGCCTTTCGTTGTAACTGGGGATGTTGGTACAGTAGGACGTTTCTTATTGAGAGGTACGCTTGTTTGCCGAATCGTTCCACATTGACCCGAAACGTTCCACATTGACCCCCAAAACGAGGGTGTTTGGAAGCTAGCAGCGCCTTGTTTGATTCTGTTTCGTTCGCTTGATTCAGTGGGAGTTACGTCAATGGTCTCTGCTCATTCCAGACAGGCTGCCGGGATCGAGTGCAAGCTCTATGCCGATATTGTTGCTGCCTACGCCGGGGTCACAGAAAGAGCCGAGACTCCCTAAAGTTCGAAGCTTGTGATGGCAAGGAGGATGAAATGAGGCTTTACCCTAGCCCAGAGGAAGAGCCAACAGAGGAAGACAGAAAAAAGAGGAGGAAGGAAGACCACGTGAAGTTGCGCACCATTGCCAATGCAATGGCTTCAACAGGCTTTTTGCCTGGGAACTTTGATCGAGCATTATGGCCTCAGCTTCAGTGTTGTGGGAAGCCCATGCCAAGACTTCCAGGTCTCTTGTACACAAACATCTCCTCAGAGAAAGGCTCGCAAGAAGAGCTGAGAAGAAACTACGAACATGAAGTGGCGGTTCTTCAAGCTACTGGCATCACTCGAGACGGATGGTGTTACGTGATCATCTATGCAGCCATTGGCAAAGTGATGGTGGACTTCATGGTTGTGGTTCTGACACGCTTCATGGCGCCTGGGCTGTATTGCGGTAAAGCTCAAGGCAATTAAAAGCAGTCACACACTTCCAAGAAAGTATTTGTCAGAGGTTGATAGCGGCTTTGATTCGTTGCCACCGTTAAATCCGAGGCTGGAGTTGGCTATATGGACTGCGTTGTGCTGACTCTGACAGATCGCAGCTGGCAGAGGTGGATGGAGCAGTTCGACTACATGGACACAATCAACTGGATTAATCGATGGGCAACATGCCTGAAAAAGACACATTCATGGGCTATTTGCTGACTTTGGGTGGGTTTGACAGAAGTTGGTCAATTCGCCCTTGTAGTTGTGAATCTAAGGTTAATGCGATTTGGTGACTTCTTGTGTGCCGCGTTTGCAGAACTTTTCTGAGACACCTCGGCCAAGCCCTGGTGCAACAACTATTTGATCTCCTGATGCTTGACATGAAGTCGCGAAATGGCCTTTGTTTGTTCAAAGACGTTTCATTACCAACTCCAACGAGAGGCTTTTTCTTCGTGAACGTACCTGCCATTCTGCCCGTACAAACCTCCAGCCTGACGGTGGATTTCGGGACTGCTTGTCAATCTTCTCGGTTTTGCGTTGAAGATGAGGGCATTTGGCCTCACTAATTGGTTCCTGCCGAAACTTGTTCCGACAAATGTCTGGAATTGGATGGTGGCCGAGCAATACGCGGAGCAATCCCTTTTTACATGCTGAACATGTTCCATGGTGTTGAAACTACGGTCTGTTCAGAGTACATGGCCACACACTGTTTCACTCAGACCCGGATCCCTCTTTTTGCCAGCCTGTTGAGTTTAGCGCTTGAAGTGGGTGTAGCAGATTGTGTAGTTGAGTTGCTCAGAGTGAGAGGACACCATCCCCGTAGCCGCGCTCGTTGTGGCATTGGTCAGGAATGGACACTTCCAGAATGTTTATGTTTGGCTTTCCCTCATGAAGCCTTGACTTGTGGTGAGTTTGCGTGGGAAACAAGTGCACGCAGACGCAGACTATCTAGAACCTTCAACAGCAGTAGGTGCATGCTCGTTACTTCTTATTAATATCTGGAAGCTGTACTTGACATTTATCTTTGATTGCCAAGTCAAGCGCAGAAGGCCCCCGACAGAACCGTTACCCCCAGGGTGACTATGCATAAGTTAGCAAACGGTTTTCTGCTTATGATGTTCACCGTGACTGTTTGCACCTTCCCTAGTTCTACACCCCGGCAACGGCTCGCAGAGAAGTTTGTTGGTTGTATTTTCCAGCCCATGCGCGTTTCCAGCCCAAGCTGTGGCAAAGCCAGAGCTGTCCAATGCAATTTTCAGCCGGAAGAGCTCGATGGAAGAAGGAGATAGTCCTCGAGGTGAGAGGATTACCCAGCACAGTGACGGAGCAACAGCAAGTTCAGCAGATGAGTGCAGTATCAATCCATCTCAAGCAGGTTCTTTGAAGGCCTCTGGAAAGAAGAAGAACAAAAAAAGCACCAAACTGATGAAGAAAGGGAAACTCAAAAAGAGGGACACCAACGAGGTGTCTTCGCTGCAGCAAGTAGTTGTCCAACAGGATATGTTCGAGCAAGAAACGCCTCCCGAGCAGAGTCTGGCAAAGGATCTCCAACGCCGAAATGCAGCGGATGAAGATGTGGGCACTATGCCACGTGAGTCTGCCTCTACTCGGCTCAGTTATGGATTCGATGCAGGTGACCACGACGATGCTCCGCTCCCATGTCCAAATTGTGGACACCATCGCACATCCTATGTACCACACAGAGGGGGCTTGAAGAGGACAAAAGGCACCAGAGAGCGCAGAGTTGGGATTTCCAACGGTCGTGTGGATGTCAAAGAATATCAGGAAGACGAGGACATAGAACCCGGGGCCCGGGTCGTCAAGCGGAGATCCAGCGCTA
>CAXIVM010000686.1:0-18000 GCA_964035705.1 Porites rus | reverse complement strand
ACAACGGCCGCCGGGCCTCACCACGGGAATTGCTATTCTGTAGTTTCTTGCAGTTTTGCATCTTTGCATGACTTTTCCGCATGAAGAGCTCAAGCTAGCTGACCTGAGCTTCCAAATTTAATTCGATATGCATGAACACACCAATACAAATACACATTCCCACCCACCAGCGCTGAAGCTGCTGCCGCCGAGCTAGTGAGGCTCTATGTCCAAAAAGGACACAACCACAATGCCTGCCACCGTTTTTTGAAAAAAGCGCCGACGCCGGCGATCTGTGTGTGTCCACCCCTGGACAAAGGGTTTTCCACCGCTCAATCGCAGGGGGATGGAGAGGATACGTGAGGCTCCATCCAACGAAGCTCTTCACGTGCTCCTAGCATATCATCAGGGACGCCTGATGACGTACCTGCGCCGTGACACTACTCCACTCTTCCTTGCTGTGTTTTGATGCCATGGTTGTTGATCACGATACTCTCCCCTCAAAACAGGTTTCCCACCACAGTTCTCAGTCAGCCGCTTGTGCATTGCAGCCAGCCGCGCGAGTGAAACTTTTTTCAACAATTCAAGTCACCGGACTCTTTCGCCATGCCGTTCCATCACCTTCCTTCCCAACGTGGGAACTGAGTGTAACTGAATACAACTGTCAGAGTGTGTTTTTTTGGGGGGGTGGGTTTTGCCAGTTTTGCCTCTCACTTGATGTATCAGCCGTATGCGGCCGTATGGGTCATGGCTGCTAGTATCCCCGCGTGCATCCCCTGCCGCCGACCCTGATTTTTGCAGCGTTTTGTTTTGGGCACTTGACCTAACAAACAGCGCCCTCGCCTGCGTTTCGAGCCGTATTTGCACTGTAGCGATTCAAACATCGGCAAAAGGAGAAGCGCATTAAATTCCTTGAATTGGGTGGGGGAGAGGCGTTTTTGTTGCAACAAAGGGGAGAATTGTTAAAGAAGGAGGAAAATTCAACCAAAAATCAAGGATCTGGGAGGGAGCAGAATTTGGGCCCTTTGGGGACGGTTTTGGGCTCTTTAGCCTTGGCACGCACCAAGGCACCCAAATTTATGTAAATTTACAGCGTTTTTGATTCCAAAAGAACGCGTTGCAATGCTGCAAAATCTGCATAAATGCCGACGTCTTTGAAGGTGTGTGCGTGTGTGTGTGTGTGCACATAACACTGTAAATACCATGTGTTTTTGCACAGCGATCAAAAAGGTTCGTAAATACCGCGGTTTTGAGCACTTGATAGCCTAAAACCACCGGTGTCTATATGCATTGTTTGCTGCAGAGCCGTGGCCTGGTTTTGAAGCACTTTTTAAGCCTAGAGCAGCTGAAAACGGCGGTAATTATTTACGGTGTTTTCGGCAGAGGCCTCTTCAAGAACAACGGTCTTTATGCAGTTTTGGCAGCGTTGCGGCCAACTTTTCTTCAAGGGGCAAATAGGAAAGCAGTGTATTTCACTGTGTTAACATTTTGTACTTTTTTGCGTGCCATAACCGGTGTTTTGCATTTCAACATCGCACAAAAGCATGAACATATCGCAGGGTCCTTAGGAGTTGGTCGTCGTGGGGGGGCGCAAGCTCCGCTTGAACCATCCTTCCCGCGGGCATCGCCTGTCAATATAGATAGTGGCACGGTTTCCAAAACATGTTTAGTAATTATATACGTTACTTTTGAATTTGTGTATTTTTTTAATTTGGGGGTGTATAATGGATGACCTGGATGCTGCTTTTTAGAAGATCCTACTTTGGAGCAACCTTCTACTGCATTTGGACTCCTGACCATCACACGACTGCCCCAGAGGGCCCCAGAGTATAGTAGTATAGACAGTAAATAGACAGTATAGATGTTAATTAATGGAGCTTTGAGGTTTTTTGTGTTTTTCCTTGCTGACTACACCACGGCAAGAGGCATGAAACTGCTTGGCATAGAGAACATCCAATGTTCGGCATGGTTTCTTCCAGACTTCTACGTTGCGACTTGGGGAGGACTTCTGCGTTGCACCTGGGAATGGAGATTAGGAATCTCAAGGTTGGCAGCAAACAGCAAGCCAAGCAAGCCACCTAGTTGGAGCTGGTTGTGATTTCTTAGACCCCTACCAACTCGCCCTCCATCCCTACAGGTCAATGACCTCATGTTTTCTGGCGTTGGTCATGCAAAAAAAAGCACTACTTACGGAGATTCCAGGTTTTACTGGATCAGACTGGACGAACGCAGGTCCATCCCCACCCACCCAATCGTTGGACCCAGGTCCGGGCAGACGCTTCCGGCTGCGTGGTAGGCAGCGGGAAGGGAGGTAGCCTCCGGAAAGCACCTGTTTCGGTTGCTGTGAGGGAATCTTCAGGCAAATGAAGCAGAGATGTATGGATGAGCATGGTTATCCGACAGTTTTGATCCCAAACTTGGAGAGAAACATGTCACCCAACCTGGCCCATTAGGGTGTGCATTAGGCTGACCCCCTGGCCCTGGCTGGCTTTCCTTCTTCCAGTCTTTGGGAGGGTCTACCTATTCTAGAACTTGAATACACATGCACCCATGCATATATATATATAAGCTTATTAAGTCCCTATGGATCCACTGCCACCTTCTCAGGTACGGTAATTGGAGACTATTTATGTAGGCTTTGAGGGTCCAATTACCTTCTGAGAAGGTATGTGGATCCATAGTGAGTATATATATATATATGTATATTGCATTATTATGTGTTTGTGCCTGACCTTTTTCCATGGGTCCCTGTTACGGGACAAGTTGTAACTGGAAAGCCCTTCAATTCATGAAATGAGCGTCGTCAAGTGGATATCCACGCACGAGTGACGCAGCGAGTGACTCGCGTTCTTGGCCAAGCGAGCGAAGCCTCGCTGGACGGTGAACAGTTGGATGAAGCCTCGCCCTACGTTCGTCCAGTCTGGACCCGGCAAAACACTTGGTTTTTGACCTCCTTAAAGTGTTTTCGGCATGAACAACTCCAGTAAAATAAGACTATGGACCTCTGGAATTGTGATGTCAAATATGAATTGAATAGAACGGACCATGAATTGACATAGTCCATCTCAGGGTCATGTTCGGGCAACTGTGTAGAACACCTTCTTCAGGCCACTGGGATTGTATTCTCCTACGGCCGGACGTCGCGAGGCAACACCATCCTGCGGAACGGAGCTGGAGGTCTCTTGGTGGAGTCCAACCGGAAGAACATCACGACCATCGTGTCTTGTCCGCGAATTCACGGGCGGAAGAGGAGCTCAGGAAGGAGAGCTTGGTGTCCGCTTGCGAGCTGCTTGGTGGGAAGCAATTTGGGGATGGTAGGTAGGTAGGTCGGTATAGGTAGGGCCCGGGCGGTATGGAGGATTAGTCCAACGCGCTTCGCCAGGATATTTATGCCACAGGTGTTCGATTTTTCCCCAGATAGCGTGAGCTTTTGGTGTTCTTGCCTTACTTCAGATATAGGAAGAGCTGCATGTATGCATTTTCGAGATGCCGCTGCTGTGTGCGCTTGGGAGCTTGGGTGCTGGTGCCGCTGCAGGGTGTGTGCGCCTGGGATGCGTGGACGTATGCACTTGAGAACTAGTTTGAGAACTCGAGTGCTGGCGCCCCTGCGTGCGCTGGAGCTTGTGTGCTGGTGCCGCTACAAGGCGCCACTGCCAGCTCGTGTTGGTGCCGCTGCAGCGTGCTGCGCACAATTCTTTTGGCTATTTGGGGGTCTAGCAAGACCCCCGAGGGGTGGTTAATGGACACTCCTTCACAGCTAAGGCGCTGCAAATAGACACCCCTTGGAGGGTCCTGGTATGCTGGTGTAATTGTCTGTATCTTTTGATTTTGTTCTGCATTATGTTCTGCCCCACCGAACGCCGCTTCTCGAAGACGCGCTGCCATCGCGGGCGGCGCGGTCGGCCATCGCGGTACTGACCGTTGGAAGCGTTTTCCAAAAAAATTGATTCCGCGAATGACGAATTACCCTGCTGAGAAGTATACGTAGATCCTGAAAACCATTGGCTGGTAGAGTACAACAGCCTTTCAGGGTGCCATTCTTGGTGTCATATCTTGGCCCCCATGCAGGGGTTTGTGCTATCATGTGCCGTCTACTCTGAAACCACCGTAATGCAGCTTGGATCCTGTTTCGCTCTTTTTTCCGCCTCAGAGAACGGATGCCCTTTGTTGAGGGTGAACGGATCCGGATGACCTTTGTTGAGTGTTTCGTGTTCGGTGACGCTCGTTCCGTGACATTTGCCGCGGCATTTGGGTAGGCAAAAACACGCGATGTGTCCAAAGATTCACCAGCGCCTGTCGGTGCGGACATTTCATTTGCCACCCTGCATGACCTGTGTGACCTGTGCTGCTTGACCTGTGCTCACCCTTGGTTTTCATACTTGGGGGAGCTTGGCTTCAGATATTTTACTTCTTTGAAGCAACAAGTCCGCACACCTGGACTCTGGACCATCCAATGTGTGTCCTGTTTGGGAGATCCCTAAGTGGTGTAGGGTAGCCCAGCCAGGAAGTACAAGTATGCTGTTTCAGTGGCCGGAATTGCACTTCGTTGGGCCAATGGCCTTGGCACACTCTGAGTTCAATTCGTCTCGATTCCCTTGTGGTTACCTTGGTGAAAATGCATGCAGGTCTTGAAAAAGCAAGTCTATAGATCTCTCGTCCTCGGGACTGCCAGTGGTTGATGTTATTCAAGAATTGTTTACAGGTCTTTCTGGAAGGTAAACCTATACGCATCAAGCCAAGAACGGTGAGCTAGACGAGCGTTGAGTTCCCAAGCAGTGACACCGCAGTTCCTCAAACGACATCGGAACTGCGGTGTTCGGGTGATTGTTTAACTTTCCCGAACTGGTTTAATTCCCAAACCTGGTGCACATGTATTTTTGTTCCAGGTTCCTGGGAAAATCCAAGCCATAAGTGCCACACTATTATTATGATGCTCTCAGGAACTTGCCTAGGAGCCACCTGAGAGAAGAAAACCATTTCCCCAACCTGAGATGGAATTTCTGAAAAACCAACCCCGCAAATGAATGTTCTTGCCACGCTCAAAAACGTTTGACAACCCCCAAATCAAACATGCCAAACACAATTCATTGCCCATTAAAAAACAGGCAGACCCTTGGGTGGATTTGCGTTCCCCCAAGCATTCTGGCAGATCTTCATGCCAAAACCGTTGTTTTTACACTGACCCACCAATCCGTCCTCCCTGATTGGTCCTGGTTTGACCTGACCTGCGGCATAGGTCAGGAACCGCGTTTGGGCCAACTGCGGGTGCGACCTGCGGCAAAGTCCAGCCAAGGGAGGTGGCGACTGCGCGTCGGGGGCGATGGGACTTGGAGGGCATCGCCTATAGAAGTCCAAAGACTATTTTAGGCACCACCCAAGTAAAGGAAGTTCCTGAACTCGGATCACCTAAACATGGTTGTTTAACTCCCAGGGTATATAGATATGGTGTTCGGATGTTAATTATATGTCTATGAGTGTCTATATATGTCTATATGCATGTATGCTGCATATGTGTATACTTATCATAGCGTATACCCTTCATCGCCGTCGTCGCTCTGGTGATGATGTGATCAACAACGACGTAGCTGCAAGCAAGTTCGGGGAAGGGAATGAGTTTAAATTGCTTCTATTAGGTTGAAATTATGCTTTTCCTTTTTGGGGATCAGCGATCAGTATTTTTCGGAAGGGAGTCTGGAGTGACCGGAGTGATACTCGTACAGTATTTATATATATATATACCTAGAGGCTGATTGGCCCCAGTTTTGGAGCCAAAACATGGTCTTTTCCTATCAAAACAAAGGTCAAATGAGTTCTAGGTATATATGTTGTGTTCTACTCAGTTGTGTTGTTGGACTGTCCCCTGCTCCTTATGGCGCACCGTGAGGTCCAGACAACCCCTGTGGGGCCAGGCATGCAGTAGTTTTCTCACACCACTGGCATCTCAACCGTCTCAAGCGCTTGGTCTACAGCTCAACCACTTGACTGGGTCGTTCATTTTGCACCAACCACTCGGTATATATATATATAATATAGAATCTAGCGAATCTAGCTGTCTACCTTACCTATCTGGCTATAGTACCCAGCGATAATTGAGAGGCCTGGCCCAACCTGCGAGGTGGCTTAGAGGCTGGTAGCGCCCATTCAGTGGTCTTGGCGAACACGGTGGGGCACCGTGGCTTTTGAAGAAAGGGGTGACGCGGCACCGGACTGACACATGATGACGGGTGAAGCTTCCAAACAAGCGACATGTGATCATCCTTTCGTCCGGCCAAATGGGGGAGTTGGCTAAATCATTTTCAACCCATCACACCCCTCTCCATGGGTTGTTTGAATTCTGATGATTCTGTGCTCGTCTTAGCACCTTACATGCTGAAAGACAATCTTGCTTCTGAAAAGAACGCCTCAGAAGAAGAAGAAGAAGACAGGAAGACAAAATGGGACATGTATGGCAGTTGAGACATCACGCAGACCGCTCCCAGAATGGCAAGAGGAAGGCGTTGGAAGCCGGTGGGCCAAGCAGTTCGCAAGCAGTTCGATTCCGAAAGACCCCGAAAGTACGAAGGGAGGACCTGCTTTCCGGTGGGGAAAGTGACGACGCTTCAAGGCTTGGCACAGCAAGGCTTGGCAAGGCTCAAGTGGGAAGGGGTCCTGCAAGCCCAACATCTGGAGCAAAGGCGGCCCATCTTGGCCCTGTTGAATGCCCGTCCACCAGTGTCGTAGATGAAAATTTGGCTGGCCGACTGCAGGTGCGAAACAGGAAGGGTGACCAGAAAAGAGCATAGCAGAGCTCGCACTGAATGCAATGTCTCAGTTGGGGCAGCCAACAAGATGAAATATGAAATACCCAGACAAATACTCCATGTATGACATATTTGCATTGGAGTTGTAGTGTAGGCAATGCATTTGTTGTTATTGGAGTGTTTGGAATAGGCTCATAGACATCACCACCAACAGACTGAGTCGCCTGAGTCGCACTGACTTCACACGTCGGACCGATGCCGTCTGACGGCCGTTCGACGTCGTCCGTTGTTGGGAGCCGCGGACTAGTCGACACCCGCCCTTCGACGTCTAGACGTCCTAGGAAAGCTGCGGATCATCTGCAGCCCCCATTCATATATAATGTACCCACTTCCAGTCGTTACCTCCTGAGGTTCGGTATAGGGACCCGAACATGGCACCCGGGCCCCCGTCGTACCGAAACGCCACCAATTCGCTACGACTGGAGGCCAAGCACGGAACAGATGGGACATTCTGAAAATACCTCTTTTTTCAAGGGAGCTGGTCACATCAGAAAGTCAAGTCGAGCGAATTCAGCGAATTCGGAAGCTTTTCAGAGTGGAGCAGTGGAAGTTCACTGAACCAGGCCAGTCCAAACCCCTGGGCTCCAACTGTACCTTCTCAGAAGGTGAGGACGGAGACACTGCTATGTAGGTGCCAGGAGGGTCCAAGTACCTACTATAACTATACTTAAAACATGTTAAAGTCCCCACCTTGAAGTAGTGGAAATTCATGGACGAACTCCAGTGTTCGAGTCCATTTGGAACATGATTGAAGTCAAACCCAGACGCTCCGTGAGGAACAGGCTGGTCCCTATATAGGGATTGCTTCGGGTCCGGACCCCTCCGTATAAAGATCAGCTCGATGAACCCGATCGGGCAAGCACCTGGTGTTTTCAAGTTTTTGTTGGAATGGCTTTTCTTTAAGCGTTTCTTTAATAAGCTGTTTTGTTTACCGTCCGGTTTGTGTTGGATGGATCGTGTTTTTTTTTTTTTTTTTTTTTTTTTTTCGGTGCTCTTTTCTTCTAAAAGGCGATTCTCGCTTTCTCGATGATGTTGTTTCCTCTTGTTTCATGAATCGTTCTTTTTGATTTTATGATGCCTTTTTCCAGATAGTGTTCAGTACGTGTGTTTGTCTTCATTGGCCCATATCGGCCCTTTAGGTGGGTATAGGACCAGACCCTGGTCCTGTTCTTAAAACGGCCATGAGAACAGCAGAAGTGATTTACACATGGAGGCCGTCCAGAGTGTCCTTTAGTCGATACACTCATGAAGAACACGTTGTCATTTCCACACCCCTTTCGTTGAAGAAACGGCACATGCATCATGAATCGTTCGGTGACGAAACCGGTTTTGAGCGAACCGCTGACACCGCTTAAACGGACCAGGTTCGCACACGGACCGCGATACATGCGCATTCCACACACGGAGGACGGGCCGTTTCCCAGTGAACTCGTCCGGTGAACTCGTCCTTCGCGGCACACACACCTGGGTGTCCCCAGTCCCAACCAGAAAGAAATGGATGCTTCCCCAGTCCCAAATTTCTATGGTAAGGATCTCAATTGCCATTTTTTTAACAACCAGTTGTTTCTGGTTGTTTAGGCTCCCACACGCATGTGCACAAAAAACCTTCCCAGTTCAAACGAAAAAGCAAAGGACGTGATGAGCCTCCCAAGACTTTGGTTCCAAGGCCTAGCGGAAATATGCTTTTGTGAATGGCAGCTCCAGATCCCCTGAAAGGAAAGTGGTGAAAGGTTCCTGCCATGTTTGCTGCGTCGACCAGAGTTCATTCCACTTCTCAGGCACTTCGATAGCCCCTCAGCCAGTTGTGGCATCGAGCTCTTGGCTTCTCGGCTTCGCGTTTGCCGCGTCCGGCGCGGGAACACACGCCGCAGACGCGTGCGGACGGCAACAAGATCGGAACGGGGGATCGGTGCAGATGGCGGTGGGTCGACCCTCCTGTGTTGATCAGGAGGGTGTTTGATGTCCCCTCCTCTTTGTCAGATGTCCACCTCTTTGTGTTCGATCAAGTTTGACCATCCTACGAATAGATGTTGCGTCATTTGACCTTGGACCAGTACATAAATCTAGACAGACCAATTTACAAAAGGAAGGAAGGGGCGAAGCCCAAGAGGAACCGATGCAACATGATGCAAACTAGTTATGCAACAAACAAATGAAGGAAGGTTAGAAGTATGTAATATGTTTTAAAACATGCATATATAGTTAATTAAATCAGTGATCAACGATTCCACGATTGGATGGCAAAAGTGTTGAAATTGCATTGTGAGGATACCGTTTAGTGCCAACAGCAGGAGCAGCGAGCCTGAAACAAATCAGTTTAGTATGGGAAAGAAGCATACGAAGGCGGAGCATACTAATCAAGAAGGGAGCACTATGCATTGAAGAGGGCAAGTCAAGATTGCTATAGGCACCCCCAAACTGCGCAGGGCATTGGAGAGGAAGTGAAGGCTCCTGGCCCCCATCCACACCAAGTCTAGCCAACATCGAACAACCGGTGACATATGTTGCAACATAGAAAGCATATTCAAAGCATTCAACTCTTGGCACTTGCAAATCCTGGCTTGGACAGACCTTTGCCTATAGCATTTTCTCATGGAAACACGTGGCACTCAGCAAAAACCAGTACACTATTCCTGAGAGGCCAAACGGCTGGGAAGGGGGGGTGGCCGAAAGAAGACCGAGAACGTCTGACGAGAGGTTTTGGTCTCGGCATGGGGTCCCCAGAGACCGTGTTCTTTTACAGTAATGGTTCGGTTTGTTACTAGTAGTAAGGCACTTGTTACTAGTAGCGAACCTTGTTACTACTAGTAAGGCGCCTGTTACTACTAGCGTGGCACTTGTTACTAGTAACCGTGTTCTTTTTTGGGTGCGGTTTGTTGGTGTTCTCTTGCTATTTTTGTGTGTAAGCCTTCCAGTCAACTTGCAAGTACTGAGGATTGCTTGTTGTTGTGAATGATGTCTCCCTGGCATGCTGAACAAGTGCTCCCCCTGGGCCTATGTGTTTGGCTAAAGGCACTCATGTTTTTCCATGTTTTCCCCCCTCCTGATTCTCATTGTTCATGGGGTGTGCCATGGTGCCCTTGGAGAGCAGCAAAAGAACGCTCACCTGACACCTCCAAGCGCCGCTGGCCGACATGCCACTTCACGCTTGGTGACGCATGACATGCAGCATCAGGCCAGTTGGCCCGAGACCGTCGTGACCACCTGGCTTCTCGGCGAATACATCAGCGCAGCCGTCGCGCTTTACGCGACGCGGTGCGCGTTTCCAGCGCTTGGTATGGTGACGCGTGCGCGGTGTTCTTGGAGTATCTTCATAGTGGTCCGACAAAAATACGTCCGCAGCTTCTGCCAACTACGGAAGAGGGGGAAAAAGGGGCACATGCATATATGATGGTCTTCCAGATTCTACACCCAACCTCCCACAAGCTTTTGATCAAGGATTCCGGATAAGAACTGGGGGCACCAGTGCCCTGATTCGCTATTGCTTACATGTTCACACAGGTTCCCGGTAGGTCGCGGATCACGACACGTCGAAGGATCGAGATCGGAGGACTGGAAGGCGGTCTCATAGGTAGTAAGCACCGTAGTAAGCACCGTTGTTTCACGTGGCTTGAGAGGGTTTGGCACTACCTTCTCAGGAAGTGCTTGGAGCCCCAAAAAGGGTTAATGCTAGGAAGTAGTGTAAACAAATGGCCAGAATCTGTTGTAGAACTCTCCTCGGTCCGCACCGCCCAGCATCACGGTCCGCACCGCACCGCGCACTTTCAGGACCGAGCTCAAGCGCGCCCTGCGACGCTCTGGCGACTCGCCTGGTGGCGTGCCGCTGCCGGAGGGCACATGGCGCGTGATCCGGATATGTGGGCGAATCCAAGTGGAGGAGAGAAGCAGGGAGAAGCAACAGCAACAGTTAGCCTTGAGGATCAAGCCTTGCTACTCAGAGGTTGGTGACAGATGACATCACTGCCCAAGAACTCTCAAATACTGCATACTGCATACTGCATGTTCACCCCTGTAAGAAGCATCTATATAGCGTCTCACTCCGAGAGATGCTTTCACTTGTGAGCAACTTAGTAACTTGTGTGATTTGCAGTAGCATCGTGGAGTTGAGCTCTATTGAAGAAAAAAAGAAGCAGATGGCACCCACTGTTTCTAGAGGGGTGGGGGACAGATGCCGAAATCGAGACGAACGGAGGGACAGAAGAAGATTGATGATATTGACAGAATGATATTGATGCAATCTGGCCATGTATCATGATGTTCTGCTTCTTTTTGTCTTGGAAGTTCAGCTTTTTCCTGAACAGCAGGAGCCTTTGCTTTTGGATCGACCGGTTGTCCTTGCAGGTGGGCAGAAACAGCAGTCAGCGAAACTCTGGCAGCGTGGAGTCCACTCCTCTGCATAGGTCGACATGGAACCCCAAAACCACCGGTCTCAGGTTCCATGTCAGGTGCTGCTACACCCGCCACATGGAAGTGAGTGGAAAACGCTTGGTTTGTGGAAACTGGCCCATCCAGGGTACTGTTCCACTTCAGTGTGTGGGAGACCCCAAATTCGAGGGTTTGGGTTGCTGCCGTAAAAATCAGTTGCGTGGTCCCGCCAATGCCGTTAAAAGCGATCGACGCTCGACGTTGCTCTTTCATGGAAGTTTCCAGTTCATTTGGATCACAAAGCCATGGCCCATGGCCTTTGGATGTTAGGGTTAAGCTCTGAGTGAGCAAGCAAAGACATGCAAAACATTGACTCATCCGTCCAGAAACACATGAACATGCCAAAGAGAGTAATTACGTTACCCAAAGTCGGATCCCCAAGCCCTGCATGGAACACCCTCCGCTCGATTGGAGATTTGTGTGGTCGCACCATTCCGCATCATCTCAAACTGATTTGCTCAACAGAACAAGCAAGAGTCGCATCATGCCACACTTTTCCGCGCGTCTCGATGCGAGGAGATGCGGTTTTCGCGGAGATGACGAAGGGGTGACTGATCTCCCGTTGGTGATCGCATATATGATCATAGGGCCGGGGGTTGTGTAAGGGGTATATAGGGGTTGAGGGTCGGACCATCCCAGAGGCGACCCTGGACCCTCCTAATCAAGTAAGTAGCGGTCGTACCCAAATCCTTTGGAGTCTGGTCCGGACCCGAACCCATCTCTATCCGACTATGCTCCATATGTACTATACCCATGACACGACCCCATGGGACTGCCAGTCCGGACTGCCGATCAGTTAAGGGTTGTGCCGGGGCGGCATCCCTGGCACTCCCATGTCGTGTCCCCGACTTCAAGCACCCCAGGGACCCATGGAACCTCTTCCAGGGTCCCCATGCAGCGGTTTTGGACGGGGGCTCAATGGACTGGACCTCGTCGCGGAGGCGAACCCGTGGAGGCCATGCCAGGCGGGGCCGAAGGTCGCGAGGTGGTCCCCCAGTCAAGGATCTGTAGACTTCGTGCCGGAATCAGTTACTGTCTATTGGTTTCTGGCTGGGACTGTTTTTTTTTCAGGGTTTGTGGTGTTATTTCTCGCTCCCAATGCGCGAGAAGAAACCAGATGAGAACGTTTGCGTTGTTTTTTTTTTTTTTGGGGGGGGGGGCATATAGTAGGGGGAATTCGAAACTCGACGTTTGCGTCCTGATGTGCCAATCTCTCGCCGGGCCGCCTTGGCTTCAAGAAGTGCATCTCGAAATCGAGTGAAATCAGGTCCTTTTTCCTGTCGCCGGCGGCTCCGTTGAAAGGCTCTCCCCATCGCTGGACTTCTCAGGGGGCAATCGCCAATTCGGGAGGCCATTGGACAGTTTTTTGGGGAAGCAGACTTAGTTCCGATCGCTTCCCAACCTGGTCTGCACAAAGGTTACTGCGCCCATCATCAACTCTTGCAACCATACACCGCGACGGCCAGAGGCTCGAAGGCCGGCCGCGCAACAGACCCACGACACGCCGCTGATCCAGGCGAAGCTCAGGGAGAACTATCGAGTGCCAGTGGCTCTGTGGTATGGAGCCTTAGAGCCTCGACCCTTTTGGGGTGCGTTGACACGTGGTGTGGGGAGCCAATGCAACTCTTGGCTTAAAGAGCCAAAAGTTGTGAGTATTTCTGAGGTGGGTGATGTTTGGGGTTTGTCCGAACTGGCCTGTAACAGTCAGTAAACAATGAATCCTTTACTAACTAACTCACATCATCATCCACTGCTACATGCAGGTAATAGGATAGACCCAAGTGATGTTGAATCGACTGCGATGAAGACGGCTCGAACGCTGTGAACGGTCCGGACGCTTCGGAGACCCGTCTTTGGTCGCCGTGTGGACGTGGTGAAGTTGCTTCCAATCGATCTGCAGTTGGAACGAGGTTTCTTTTGCCCCACAGCGGCTTCTTTGCCCACAGTGCCTTCTTCGGTTCTGTGAACACTATCTTGCAATCTATTAACTCCTATAAGTTACATTTCAAGCCGGGGGAAGAACCAGGATTAAACGATATTGTATCAAATACCCAGACGCTCCATGGGACTGCCATATTTGCCGATCAGGCCAGGGGTGGTGCCAAGGGGGATCTTTCTGGGGCGGCAGTCCTATTCCAGTCTCATGGAGTGATCACGAGGTGTGTCACCCTCGTGGTTTGACACGCTGTGAGGACCTAAGAATCCGGGCCCAGTGTCTTACACATGCTATGGAGCCTGCCATGCGCTGCGGACCGGGGTTCTTAGGGTGGATTCCATGGTTCCCCTCAGACCGGGGTGATTGTTCCGGAACACCGGTCTACACGTGGCGTGCGTCGTCGCTCCCTCAAGGCCCATCAACGGCGAAGTGGCAGATGAGCCCCATGTTTTAGGATTGGTCAGTGGTTACTGAATCCGGCGCCTGGGTTCCATAGGATGACCGACTCCAGCCCAGGTCTGTTGTTCAGCAAACAGACTCGCACTCCTTCTCCACTGCAGTGGCCAAAGACGCGACCATCGCCCATCGCCATGGGCGGAAACTCCTCCCAGCCGATCGATGTGCGCGTCACGGACAGGAAGAGTCTCACCAAGGAGCTCTGCGACCGCTCGACGTCGACCGTGACTCACCATGGACCTGGAAGTAAAGGATCTTCCTGAAGTGACGATCAATTAGTCTATGGTGCAATGTATCCCAGTTGGCAGTTGGCCTAGTGTTTCTATTTTGAGTTATTTCCTTCTTTGGGAAGATCGAAAATAGGATCTGCATTCTGTTCGAACACTGACAGACGCAGAGGCATTCGTGAGTTCAAGGTACGTTAAATGACAATATAGACATTGCACACTGCTTGAATAGACTATATCATACATATACACATGGTGTTACATAATTTATGCTTATGTTACGTGTGTGCCATTGCACAATGGACCAGACCTTTTTGTAGAGAATGTCAATGAATGATTCCCGGAGACATAGACCAAACTGGAGGAGCTTTGTCTTCGACGCAAGGACTATGAATCCATGCAGCCACAGGTACGTCGTGGAAGATTTGACCAACACCCGCGAGACCAACAGCAGAAGCAGAGTGGCCGAGCTGCTTCATAGAGCTGCCATTCGGAATCCAGAAATTTGCCATGGTGGCGAGAATTCCCAGATCTTCATGGAGGCGAGCTTGCTGCCCCAGGTGATTTCTTTCCTGTTTGGTGGTGCTTTGATCCGCTGCTTTGAAGTTTGTCCACTGTGGTTCGTTGTCTACTACAAGACTTTGGATCAAGTGTTTGCAAAGATTGACAAGGGCTTCAGCAGTTCTATGGACAGTCACTCCACTTAGAATATGCACGCACAGATTGGTCTCCAGTGCATGTGGCAGAGGCTGGCATCAGGATCGACCGAATTTTGATTGCCAGAGTGACCAGTCATCACGTGAACCATTGCACAAAGGTGTCATATGGATACGCATACAAGAGTGGTCAACTCGCTGATGATGACGATCAAAGCAAAGGCAACGACGGGCAAGATCCTTTTGAGTGCTCATTCAAGTTTGATACCTTCAGCAGGGGGACCTCCAGATCGTTTTGGATCCACAAAGACATTTGCCGCTTTCACGGCGACGAGACTCGCGTGGCAGCGACTCAAAACATCACGCCCGTTTGCGTGAATGATCGCATCGAGATTGCCGTGAACCTCTTCAATGCCATGGGGTTGGTGGATGTGGATCGGGTGCGCTGGCGCCCCTTGGAGATCTTCCCAGTACAAGAGCGGCAGTGCCCCATCGAGCAGGAGCTCTTTGACTGGTATGACCTAGACTCCTTCCAGTCGCAGAGTGTGGAGAGGCTACAGATTCCTGACTTCTTCAGTGTTCAGTTGAGGCACATTTGCACGGAGTATGCAGGCATAGATGTGGCAGTGAGCAAAACGCGGCTGCGAGCAGAGGCTCAAGGAGTAGTACCTCAAGCAGACCGCATCTTGGGTTCTCGCTTCGAGGTGTTGCCTAGGAGCAGTCCCATCATCCTCCCTCTCAAGCGGGTTGGTCTACAGCATGATCGTTTTACGAAGATCCAGCTGCGCCAGGCTGGGGATTGATTGAACTTGAGATGCTATTGTTGGTGTTTTTCTTCAATAACTTGTCCATACCGCTGTCATCACTCTCATCCCCTCTCCTCCGCCCACAAGTCGTCTCTCCACTAGGGCGACTCCATCCTCCTCTACATCAGCCAGGGTGGCAAGATGACCTGAGTGTGGTGGCAGTAGATTCACTCAGCCAGGCGGCCGTCAAAGCATGGATGACGTGGCAATATGCTACAGGTAGTTATTTGATGATGTACCAAGGCTCAGCAGGATAACATCGCTCAGCAGCACGTCGGCTCAGTCGAAACAATTTCAATAAGAAGTCGTCATGATGGCAGAGTTCTTATGTAACCACGAGGTAGCCCTTTTCCGGAGTTCGGGGACAGAAAAAAGACCCGCTCACCGATCAGGAAAATACATATAGGCCATAGGCCGAAAGGACCTCAGGTCCACGAGTGTCGGAGGCCCTATGTTGGGTCTCGGCGAACTGACCTGTAACAGGACCTGTAAACAAGCCAATGAACAAGGCCTGACAACCATAATACCATCATCCACTGGGCCCCGGGAAGAGCTGGGTGGAAGAAAGCAGTTGCCGTTCCTGTCGATGCGTGGGTTGTCACCATGCCGCAGCTGGGCTGACGAGGTGACCTGGTGACTCTTAAGATGTCCTCAACAACCCTGAGCTTCGACCCTCAGTCAGCACGCACCATCCATGGCCTCAGACGGGCAGAACTCATGCCACACACCACGTACTTGGAGAGCTCAGCCTGGAGGGTCCATCACGCCCAGGAAACACGCGCGACCATAGCCATGGGCGGAAACTCCTCCCAGCCGATTGATGTACGCGTCACGGACAGGAAGAGTCTCACCAAGGAGCTACAGCACAGGGAAATTAGGGTTGGTGGACAGTCCATTAGGCACCATCACGGCAACTATACTATAGGGCCTATAGGGCAATACAATGCTATATATTAAACTATATTCATAGATAGATATATACACAATATCCTACCATTCATGGTGGCATTTTTGTCAGTCAGAAGTTGGAAGTTGGAAAATATATCCATCCTAATGTGAGATAATTACACCGATGCATAAAACCAATGAATGATTCCCGAAGACAAAGACCAAACTGGAGGAGCTTTGTCTTCGACGCAAGGACTATGAATCCATGCAGCACAGGTACGTCGTGGAAGATTTGACCAACACCCGCGAGACCAACAGCAGAAGCAGAGTGGCCGAGCTGCTTCATAGAGCTGCCATTCGGAATCCAGAAATTTGCCATGGTGGCGAGAATTCCCAGATCTTCATGGAGGCGAGCTTGCTGCCCCAGGTGATTTCTTTCCTGTTTGGTGGTGCTTTGATCCGCTGCTTTGAAGTTTGTCCACTGTGGTTCGTTGTCTACTACAAGACTTTGGATCAAGTGTTTGCAAAGATTGACAAGGGCTTCAAGCAGTTCTATGGACAGTCACTCCACTTAGAATATGCACGCACAGATTGGTCTCCAGTGCATGTGGCAGAGGCTGGCATCAGGATCGACCGAATTTTGATTGCCAGGGTGACCAGTCATCACGTGAACCATTGCACAAAGGTGTCATATGGATACGCATACAAGAGTGGTCAACTCGCTGATGATGACGATCAAAACAAAGGCAACGACGGGCAAGATCCTTTTGAGTGCTCATTCAAGTTTGATACCTTCAGCAGGGGAACCTCCAGATCGTTTTGGATCCACAAAGACATTTGCCGCTTTCACGGCGACGAGACTCGCGTGGCAGCGACTCAAAACATCACGCCCGTTTGCGTGAATGATCGCATCGAGATTGCCGTGAACCTCTTCAATGCCATGGGGTTGGTGGATGTGGATCGGGTGCGCTGGCGCCCCTTGGAGATCTTCCCAGTACAAGAGCGGCAGTGCCCCATCGAGCTGGAGCTCTTTGACTGGTATGACCTAGACTCCTTCCAGTCGCAGAGTGTGGAGAGGCTACAGATTCCTGACTTCTTCAGTGTTCAGTTGAGGCACATTTCCACGGAGTATGCAGGCATAGATGTGGCAGTGAGCAAAACGCGGCTGCGAGCAGAGGCTCAAGGAGTAGTACCTCAAGCAGACCGCATCTTGGGTTCTCGCTTCGAGGTGTTGCCTAGGAGCAGTCCCATCATCCTCCCTCTCAAGCGGGTTGGTCTACAGCATGATCGTTTTACGAAGATCCAGCTGCGCCAGGCTGGGGATTGATTGAACTTGAGATGCTATTGTTGGTGTTTTTCTTCAATAACTTGTCCATACCGCTGTCATCACTCTCATCCCCTCTCCTCCGCCCACAAGTCGTCTCTCCACTAGGGCGACTCCATCCTCCTCTACATCAGCCAGGGTGGCAAGATGACCTGAGCACAGCAGATTGTTGCACGGCTGCACCGCTATAGTGAGCCATCAATGGATGGCTCAGCAGCCGGCTGGCACCGTTTTCGCGTCGGGGACGGGACCGAAGGCTGGCGGTCAATTCGAAGGACTGAGGGATCACCGAGCAGAGAGAAGGCCACGCGGACTGGAGCTTCGTTCGCGCGGAGCTTCGTTCTGATATGTTCCACTCGTCGTGCTTTCCTTCCGGGGCTAACCGGGCAGTCGAAGCCTAAGCCGATTAGAGTCGAAGATCGAAGACAGACTCTTCTTTCTCGCTCGCTTTAAAGGACCGAGGTCTTTGGGCCCTCCAGGGTCCATCACCTACAGTGGTTTCA
>CAXIVM010000685.1:0-16806 GCA_964035705.1 Porites rus | reverse complement strand
GCGAACACCAAAAACTGACGCTGGTGATACGGTGAATCAATGAGCTGCTGCCAAGCGGCTGTGAGGCACAGCCAACTGCGTGCTTTTGGCAACACCAGGTCTGGCAGCCAGCGGGCCAGCTGTGTAATGTCTGTAGCGTTGGAAAGGCCAAGGTCAGTGCATCAAAGAGAAATAACCCTCCAAGCAAGGCTGTTTTGGGGCCTTCCTCAATCAATTCGTATCAATTCAAGATCTCTTCAGTGCAGAATTAAATGACTTGCCCAACACATCACCGGACGCTCCGACACCTTCTTGGCCGAGGACCAACCCTCCTGGCGGTTTGACTCGTGACCCGCAGCTTCGACGACCCGCAGCTTCGCGGGGCCCGTTGGACCTTCACTTAGGCTCTCTGTCCTGCCACTTGCTTAAGCCAGCATCGCAATCATAGTCTGGCCTTGGCTGGTTCTTTCTTTCTGCCCCCACGACCGTCTCTGCCTCCGGATCTGGCAGATTCCCCAACAAAGACACCACTGAATGTCGCACTGTTGTAAGGATCCGACTCTGTGTGTGGCACTGGCACATCACTGTGGATGACATGAACCACGTGGACGTGCTGCTGGTGGGTGTGGGGCAAGGTGTGTGGCAGAGGAGGAAAGGCATCAACGATGTGGCTGTGCCCCTTTGCCTCCACAAATGGCAAGAGTTCACTCGAGCCAGTCCACTGAAAAGAACTTACTTCAAAACTGGTGGTCATGAGTCAGCTCAAGAAATTGGAGTGATCAAGACCTAGCCCCTGTGATACACATCGAAGAAGTGCAGTGCACAAATTCTAAGCGCCAACAGCCTTGTCACTCGAGGCATGAGCCTGACACACATCAGTCGACGAGACGCTCATGCAGCTTTGCCAAAATCCTTTAATAAGCTCAGAACAATCCTGAGTCAACACATTGACATGCTTTAGGTCATCAATGCCTTAGGCCGTCCCGCGTTGTCGTTACTTTGTTGTTACCGATGGGCTTCGTCGGTTCCACGACCCGCCGGTGGCGACGGATCGGCCTCGGCCTTCTTCACAAACTGGTCCAGGTGAGTGTCATACTTCCATCCTTTTGGCACCTCCCCTTGTACAGTAGGTGGCCCCTTGAGCTTGATGCTGTGAGTCTCGTAGTGGGCCTGCCATGAAACTCACAGGATGTCGAAACTCATCCAAATCATTCACATCCTTCCTTTGTCAAGAATACATTTCTTTATAAATGACACGTGTGCAAGCTGTTCATCTGGGTTTTCAGCTGGAATGCTGATGTGGGACATGTCCGGCATATTCGCCTCACGCTACGCCAACACAGACGAGGCTGCCCTCTGCTCCAATACTTCGTTCGTAACAACATTGTCACAGCGTGATTAGTGACTCCGGGGGCTTTGGATGTTATGTAGTTATGTAAGCTGGTTGGTCAAGAAACCATATGCTTCAAGCATCTTTACAAAATGGATTGTGAATAGGCTTAAAAGTTTAAACATCACTTTTTGTGTGCCAGTCTCTCATGTGTGTGCCAATGTGTCCAAGCGTCGGCACAATTGGCCCAAAGCCGAAAAACACTTATCTTCACGCTCAGGCGGACCAGGAGAGTACATAGCTGATGAGACATTCATGACAAAGCTGACACTTCATTATTATACGATGTCCTTCTTAACCAAAATATATAGGAAATCGTTCCACCTGCATTCTTCATGTATTTTATAGCAGGTGGTCTTACAATATACCCTTTATATTTTATCATGAGGTTCTTATTAAAATATAAAGGGAAAGATATAAAGAGGGATAGCCAAGGATTTTTGTGAAACGTGAAACTCCTTCACTAAGTATGTCTTGAGGTTTTGTCAAGCAGGGTCTGGCATGCGCGTGGTCTTTCGGCCTCCACTACATGCTCGCACTTCATGACTCGCAGCCAAGTAAAAGCAATGAATTCAATATGAATTTTGTCTACCTGGCACATCGAGAGTCCTTTCGGTTGTCGTGGAAAACACATGGTGGGCAAGTACTAAGTAGATGCGTGACAAAAAAATACACATGGTCATGGTCACGCAGCGCGCAAGAGTGCCACTCATGCACACGTGAAGCACTCCGCAAAAACGGACTGAGCAGTGGTCGCTGCACCGCAGGTCTTGAATGGTTTTGAACCCCCCCCCGGACTCTACCGATTGCGAATGCATCGTGGTGCATCTGAACGGACATCGACTCCCCAGTCACCGAACGTCACCCAGTCAACGGGAGAATCCACATGCAGGAAAATGCGACAATCACGTGTCTACAAGACGCAATCCAAGCCATTGGGGCAAGCCATTCGAGTTACGTCATCCAAGCAGTGCTCCCCACCGCATCCAAGCCGAAGTAAGTTCCCCGAAGCAAGTTCTTGTGCTGATGGCGATTGAGGCCATCCAACCGAGTAATGGCAAAAGCAGTGAAAAACGCGGTAAAAGCTCACCGTCACTAACGACACCACGAGCGTAAGCAAGAAGTCAAAGACTGCAATACTTTGCAATTCAACCACCATTCTCTCCTCGCTGGTGTGAGTCTCATAGTGGTGGGCCTGACACCCGAAAACAGTGTGTGAAGTGATGCAACTGATTCATCTGAGATCTCAGAAGCTTTAATGGGCCTTTCGCTCAGGCTCTTCCACAACTAAGTCTGGCTTGTCTGCCTCTTAAACATGCCAAGGTCGACCCCTGTTCGGACAAACTTGTCAAGATGGAGTCCCACTTCCAACCCTTCATTGCCACGCCATCCTGCAAGCTCTCTCTCTCTCTCTCTTTCTCAGCGGGTTCCAACAATAATCGAATGCGTTGCCATCTGCAAAGCAACTGCCGGCTGATCAAATCGGAGTTGCCAAAATCAATCATGTCCAAAACCCTCACCAGCCTTGCCGATGACAGTATCGCCCTCCTGCGATGCATAGCACCACTCTGCTTGTTTATTGCCGGGCTATACTTTCCCACCCATTAAAAAGAACTGCTTGCCTTCAGACATTGGAAGCTGATTCAAGCTTGGAATGAGGCCGTCCTGACCCTCAACGAAGGTCTTGTCAGCAGGAAGGTTCACGTGAGGCATGTGGGCCATGTGGGTCGCGTGGGTGATGTGTGCCTCATCGCATGCAGAAACAAGACACAACTCAGCAGTTGTGGCAGAGACTTCAGGGTATCTGAACTGAGTAAGAGACTGAAGAAGAGCTGAATTCACCATGGCCCTGCGCTGGCCATCTGTTTCACTGCTTCGCTCGTCCCAAATCATACGACTCAAAAACAAGTCTCAAAGAATGCAATTCAACGATTCTCTCCTCGCTGGTGTGAGTCTCATAGTGGTGGGCCTGACACCCGAAAACAGTGTGTGAAGTGATGCAACTGATTCATCTGAGATCTCAGAAGCTTTAATGGGCCTTTCGCTCAGGCTCTTCCACAACTAAGTCTGGCTTGTCTGCCTCTTAAACATGCCAAGGTCGACCCCTGTTCGGACAAACTTGTCAAGATGGGAGTCCCACTTCCAACCCTTCATTGCCACGCCATCCTGCAAGCTCTCTCTCTCTCTCTCTCTCTTTCTCAGCGGGTTCCAACAATAATCGAATGCGTTGCCATCTGCAAAGCAACTGCCGGCTGATCAAATCGGAGTTGCCAAAATCAATCATGTCCAAAACCCTCACCAGCCTTGCCGATGACAGTATCGCCCTCCTGCGATGCATAGCACCACTCTGCTTGTTTATTGCCGGGCTATACTTTCCCACCCATTAAAAAGAACTGCTTGCCTTCAGACTTGGAAGCTGATTCAAGCTTGGAATGAGGCCGTCCTGACCCTCAACGAAAGTCTTGTCAGCAGGAAGGTTCACGTGAGGCATGTGGGCCATGTGGGTCGCGTGGGTGATGTGTGCCTCATCGCATGCAGAAACAAGACACAACTCAGCAGTTGTTGCAGAGACTTCAGGGTATCTGAACTGAGTAAGAGACTGAAGAAGAGCTGAATTCACCATGGCCCTGCGCTGGCCATCTGTTTCACTGCTTCGTTCGCCCCAAATCATACGACTCCAAAACAAGTCTCAAAGAATGCAATTCAACGATTCTCTCCTCGCTGGTGTGAGTCTCATAGTGGTGGGCCTGACACCCGAAAACAGTGTGTGAAGTGATGCAACTGATTCATCTGAGATCTCAGAAGCTTTAATGGGCCTTTCGCTCAGGCTCTTCCACAACTAAGTCTGGCTTGTCTGCCTCTTAAACATGCCAAGGTCGACCCCTGTTCGGACAAACTTGTCAAGATGGGAGTCCCACTTCCAACCCTTCATTGCCACGCCATCCTGCAAGCTCTCTCTCTCTCTCTCTCTCTTTCTCAGCGGGTTCCAACAATAATCGAATGCGTTGCCATCTGCAAAGCAACTGCCGGCTGATCAAATCGGAGTTGCCAAAATCAATCATGTCCAAAACTCTGACCAGCCTTGCCGATGACAGTATCGCCCTCCTGCGATGCATAGCACCACTCTGCTTGTTTATTGCCGGGCTATACTTTCCCACCCATTAAAAAGAACTGCTTGCCTTCAGACATTGGAAGCTGATTCAAGCTTGGAATGAGGCCGTCCTGACCCTCAACGAAGGTCTTGTCAGCAGGAAGGTTCACGTGAGGCATGTGGGCCATGTGGGTCGCGTGGGTGATGTGTGCCTCATCGCATGCAGAAACAAGACGCAACTCAGCAGTTGTGGCAGAGACTTCAGGGTATCTGAACTGAGTAAGAGACTGAAGAAGAGCTGAAATGACCATGGCCCTGGGTATGGACAACAGTTTCGCTCCACATCATGAAATCTGCTAGTGTGTTTGTCGACCGGACTTCTCTCCAGACTCATGCTGTAATTTGCATTGTCGGATTGTCTCTGTCACACAGTCTTAAGCATCTCTCCTTCATGGCGGCACTGACATGGTGGGCCTGTGCTGGGCCCGAGTTCAATCACTTCTCAAGATTGCTCTTTGAAGACACTCATTCTCTACCAAACGCCAAATGTGTCATACCAGCAATCTGAGGACGAGACAATTGCTTCATGTGCTTTTCCCTGGGTCTGACAGGTCTCTGGATGCACCCACAGCAACAACAATCCCAATAATGTGACTTGGAGCGCGGCCATCCAAGAACCAAAGCCACCCTTACGGTCGCATGTTCTCATGAAAGCTCAGCTTGCAAATCTTAACTCTTCAAGCACGTGAAAGCTATGATGCCTTTGAAGATTCTGTGATAGCTTGAATCCTCCGCGCAGACCTCCAAAAGTTTCGATTGATGCATCTTTTTCCCCGGCAGCCAGGCGTTCGTAATCCCTCTCCATCTCATGCCAGCGCCAGGATGAAGAGAGACAAGCGATGTGCGGTGAGCGGGATCATCTCTCCAGCTTCACCTTGCATGGCCACGTAGGCAGGTCGGTCCCTCATCCCTTTGCCCTCATTCTTCGTGCACATGAACTTCGCCATGGGCAAGGCATGCTTCGACTGTGGCTTGTGCTGCAAGGTCAAGTAGGCGGTGGTCTTCTTCCGGGTCAGCCAATACCAAATGGTTTTCGGTGTGTAAGGTCCCGGATGCTTGCCCTGGAGCACCTCAAGAGCGACTAAAAGTCCAGTGTCTGGACGGAGCGTGGAGGTGCCATTGTGTTTCCCTCAGTCCCCAGAGTTTCTGATGTTAAGGCCAGGAGGATCCATCCCTGCGGGCCCGAAGCGGGCCCCGCTTCACATCCAATTCGGCCAGTCAACCTTACCTCCCGAACCCCCTAAGAAAGACACCTTGCATAGCTACGGACCTGGGGAACCAAGTACATACAAATATCAAATCACCATCACCCGGCCCCCCAACAAAAAGGAAACGAAACTCCCAGTTCGCCTCACTGCTCAGAAGTGACGCGATGGTATCATCCAAGTTCAGCGCCGAGGGATTGGCCGCAAAGGTGGAGACCACCGCCTCCGCATGGGCGCAGCTCGCGTCGCGTTGCTCGCGGCGTCGCTCCCGTCGCGTCGTGCGAAATGCGTGGCCTCTGGAGACACCAAAAGGCTGGAAATGGCTGGCACGGTGCAGTGTGATAGCACGGGAAGTGATGATTTGAAGTGGAAAAACGTGGAAAAATGTTGTAGAACTCATGATGAAAGTGTTGTACAACAAGTTGAACCGTGCTTTTTCAACCCCAAGACAAATAGAACGAAACCTGTCTCAAACAGTCTATTCTATCTATTCGATTCTATTTGGTGACCACACCTGACCATCTTGAGGGAAATATGTTTCTCATCTTTCACCCACACATGTCAGGCTGCATCTAAAGAAAAACAGCTCCAGAGCTCTGCAACCCTCGCTTTCGACCCCCAAAGTCCAAGTCACCATCGATGTGCTCCCCGAGGCCAACGCCGCCACGCGGAACATGATCGTGGCGATGCCGCCAATCTGCGATGTCGGAAGAGAGGAAGGGTGGATTTGGACCTTTGACAATGTTCAGGCCATCTAGAACCGGGGACCATCCAAAAGATGCGGCAAATAGTTTAAATAGTACAGACAAGAAGAAAATGGAAGAAGAATCATGGTCAAGACATGAAACGTGCCATAGTATGCTATAGCTGTTGTACCTGATGCGCGCATTCCAAAGAATTCGATGCCTTTACAGAAACAGCGCGCAAAGAATTTGATTCCTAGGTTTCAGATCGAAACCTCGCCTGCACAAGGCCACCCATGAAGGCTTTCAGGTAGAGCTCTTGTGCCTTGGGCATCACCTTGACGGGCTAAGGCTTGCCGTTGAGGCAAACTGAGAAGATCTATAAGATCAGATCACTGAATCTTTCTGGGCTCAGCCTGGTCAAAAAGCAAATCCTTTTGGGCATCTGTAAACAGAGCACATCATGTTTATAACCCGAATCCAAACCGACCAACCGAATTCCTCTTCCTCCAGTCGAGTCCCACCGTTCGGCCTCCGAGACTACCAAGGTGACGGTGTGGCCGATGAAGTCGCTGTGGCATTCCACTGGCAGGTCGGACCTCTTTTGAAGGAGCTTCACCATGTGCGTCAGGTCACCGGTCAGGATGAAATCACTACTGGCTGACAAGGGGATGGCCTCAGAAGAAAATGCTGCAAGCAGCTTGGTGCCAACAGAGCCGTGCTCAAGCAGAAAAGATCTGGCTGAAAGCAGAAAGCTTCCATGTCGACATCTCTGAACTTCAGCAGTTGCTGGTAATGGTCTTGGCTGTTGATGATTTAGTCCCTCCCTTTGTTTGACCATCCTGGTTTCCACGGGTTTCCAAATCTCTAAGGGGAAGTACTATATAATCAACCATACACAAAAGAACCGAACACTGGATCCTTGGCCAGGTCACCTTCCAGCGGCTCAGGAAATTGTTGGTGACCGCCCAAACCGGTGTATCCAGGCTCCACTGCTGGAATGCGTCCACACCTTGCGTCGTTTCATTGGCCTCCAGAACCTCCTGAGAGACGGCCTCCTGTGTCTGAAGCAGGTTCTGGCGCACCGCAGCTGCCAAGGGCACCAGGATCACACATCGAAACATGATGAAAACGACAAGTTGACAAGCAACAACGAGCGAAACAAAGGCCACGCGGCGAAACAACGTCTCAGAGGCTTTGAGCTGAAATGTCTCGTGGGTCAACGGGTCATGGGTTGAAAGACTTCAAATGCAACGACGAGAGTCGACTTCAATCGATCTTATGCACTCTGAGATCCCCCACGTGGAAACCGGAGTGGAAGTGGCCCTGCACAAAAAATAAACAAAGTCAATCAACGCAACTCGTCGTCGGTCCAGTTTCACCGGTCTCCAGGTCGAATATCCTTTCCCTTCAGGTCGAGTCGAATCCTTCGGTTACCACCACTGTTGTTCAGTATGTTCTGGTTGCTTCGCAAAGGAACATGATACAACATGCTTCAGTGGCAGATTCGTAGACCGGGCCTGTTTCTCGGATCCAAATCCAGAACCGACCGAGACTGTAAAGAAGCAGTTCCTCTTCAGAATAAGATAAGTAAAATGAAGATTATCTGAATCTCAGGTTACAACAATGTAACAAAGCACCAAAACTCGACTCCATCCTTTTCCAGGTCTGAAAACAAAAACAAAACAGACAGCTCAGGACCCCGGCAGAAAAGTGACTCCCAGAAGCGACTCCACCCTGGTTGAAATGATGGGCGGTGGTCGAACCACACTGGTCGAAGCATGTCGAAGCGAGGCATCTCTCCTTTTCTGGCATGAGTATGTCGAGGAATCTGGACGAACATGTGCCATGCGCTACTTGCCCATCTGTGCACGGAGAGTTCCAACGGAGACATGACAAATGCATCCAAAAGCCATCTCCTTCTGATAAAATCAGTGAACTTAGGGATGGAGGATTCAAGATCTTCAAGGGTAGAAGGTTCCCACAAACACCTCCTCCGCTCACCCGGCCCCCACAAACATGCCAGGCATCTCCTCCGCAGCGCCTCCAATACCTGTTCAGCTGATGAGATGTAGCAAATCAAGCCCAAGCATGTCTCAGCCCCCATGCAAGTCATGCGAGTACACGTGATGCATGTTTCTGCACAAAATGGCCGCCGCAGATTGCCGGCGCATCGACTGATTGGACGAAAACCACCGATTCTTCGTTCTTTCAACCCCGTCTTCGACCGTCTTCGACATCGACGATACCGGTGTGACTCTGCCAAGACACCGCATTGAGCCTGGCACGAGGACGTGAAGCGTCTTTGGTGCTGGGTCCAATGCGAGAAACGGGTTGGACGGAAGGACGAAAGACGGACGTTCCACGGTGCATGAGCTGTTCCCTACTTGAATCACGAAGCTGTTCCCTGTGCATTGGGTTCATATGTGTGTTCATATTCAAAGGCTTCTACAGTAACCTTTCTTAATCTGTTTTGATTCGATTGCTTAGCGCTTCTGCACATCTTTGGAAGCAGAAACACCAGCAAAAGCTGTGCCATGTCTCGACGGATCGTTGCATCCTTTCAGCCCAACCTGGCACTCATCCGCAGGGAAAGGACCATGGCTGGCAGGACGGCAAGCACCACCAGAACTGCGGCGACATCAACGGGGACATCAAATCAGTTGGTCTTGTTCAGGTGTTGAAGACTAACTTCTTTCGTTGGCTACAAGACTCTACAACATCTGTTTTCTTGGAGTGATGTCAAGCCGTTTTGCACCGATACGAAGGTCTGTGCACCATCCGATTCTCCGAAGGATCATCGCGACGAGATCCGGATCCAGCGAAGAGTTTTTGGATCGAACGTGTAAATCTCCGCAGCCCTGCCGCTCGACCCATGCCTCTGGTAAGCCTTCTCTGATGTCTGGCTACGCAGCTTGTACAGGCCTACCAGGATCGGCCGCGGCTCGAAAACAACCATCGAGTTGGCTGGTGAATTGCATGTTTGAATCCTGCTGTTGCAGGCTCTACACAATGCCGCGTTCTTCGTTTGCACAATGTCGACTGATTAATAAAGCCTCTTACTGCGTAATATAGCATATAGCATATTTTGTCATTGATCAAGAGTCTACATTGCTACATAACTTGCTTTCGAGGCACAGTGGTAGCCACCCTCGTGGCTGGGGTCGTTCCACTCGGCTGGACCTCAAGGATCGCCCACGGCGGCGTGGGTCGAGCCGCGACGGCGCCGCGACGGCGCCGCGCTTGCTTTTCGAGTGGCAGTTATTCTTTCCAGCTGGACAGGGTGGAGTGTGCGCCTTGGACACCGGAGAGGAGAGGAGAGGAGGGTGGAGTGTGCACTTGGCTTTGAGGTTCGGCATCTTTGTGCGAAGAAAAGGTCGTGTCCTGTACACGAATTGCTCAAAGGTTGTGCCTAAAAGCACCTGACCATCTGAGGCGTTCATGAACTTGCTTCCTTACCCTGAACATCCTGAAACCAATCTCTCGAAGTCTTGTGCTTGATTATCACGCTTTCCATCTAGATTCAACATGTTTGCAGCCCAACGTTTCCGAATCTTCTTGCATAAGACATCGTAAGACAAAGAGGTCTAAGTTCAGACAGAATAAGAAAAAATTAGCCAGGCTTGTCATTTCGAGGTCTTGGCTTTGAACTTCTCCTGGAATCGGTTCTGGGCGATGAACATGGGATGATTCGAGAATCATTCTGCATTTGCGCGTTTCATCGGTTCAAAGACTCATCAAACCCGTCTGATGCGATTCATCGGTCGACTTCTTCAGACTTCGGAGGGTTCATCGCCTCGAGACCAGAGAGCTTCACGGCCGGGGTCGTGGGCCTCGTTCGAGGCCCCAACTGAGCCACGTGACGTCTGGTTTTCCACACCGGAGACATGAGATGCACTTACTCGAGGCTGGATGGATCCAAACGGTGTGGAAAACACCACTTGTCCCAAACTCAAAAGGAATCCTTGAATATCCTTGAGGCCTTTGGGCCGAAGAAACCCGAACATGAGACTTCTTTGGGGGCCTAAGCCGACCCATCGGCACCCAAAAAGGACGTCCAACACGAGTGGGCGTTTTTCATGTTCCCACTAAAAGGGTCTTTACAGCAAACTCACACCCGTCCCACACTTAAAAGGTCTTTCAGTGTTATCATCGAAAAGAAGAACTCCTTCGCAAGTCTCAGGTCTTTCGGATTCTCCCGGTGTGTCTTGAACACACCCACAAAACTGCGAAACACACTCTGGAAAACACCGGCCTGAAGAACAAAGCGGCCAATGCACCAATGACCAGTAGCCTATGAGTGCTGGAACGCGAAAAAACATCTGGGCGAGACCAGTCGTCTGGGCATCTCTCTCTCTCTCTCTCTAATCATTTCGGAAGAACAGAAGATCAGGCGACAAGTGTTCCGATCTGCGATACAAAAACAGCTTTCAGTGCTCAGTGCGAAAGATCAGGCGTCGCAGCCCCTCACTGGATCGGTGAATCCCGATACGGAACGCAAAAAAAGAACGAGCTTTGTAGCACAATGGTGAGATGATATGAAGTAAAACCGGTCGTTCCAATGTATTTGTCTTGTTTCTGTTTGCATAGCTGCATCACTTCGTAATTCCCGAGCTCTTCCGAGACGAAGCAGCAAGGCCCAGCTATTTGAGATCCAAGAGACGCTGAGACGCTGCGTATCGGCCAGGTTCTGCCTGGATGAGACACGGCGGGTGTCGTTTCATCCGTCTCGGTTCTGTTCAGCAGCCGAACGGCAGCCGAAAAAATTGAAGCACCGGTCTCAAAATCACCAAAGCCAAAGCCTCAGCTATTTCCCGATCCCACAAGTCAACCCAAAGAGCAGCTGCTGGTCGAAAAAGTCTTGCAGTCTTGCAAAAAATAGATCAAGCATAATCAAGCAGAGCTCATGCTCCTTGCGACATGGGACCGCGGTATCACCGACATCGCCGGCACATTCGCCGAAAAAAGAAATAAAAAACAATCCCCAGCATGCCTTGGTCTCTGGTGGACACTTGCGCCTCCTGGAAGCGAAGGCTTTGGCCCAAACGAGATGGTCTCCCATACGTCGACATCTCATGAGATTAATATTGGAGCAAATAAGTTCGAAGGCGGAAGAAAACAAAACAACATCTGATAATTTCTCTGTAGGAGCTACTCTGAGTATTTCATCCACTGAAAAATTACTGAGGAAACATGGGACATGAAAACCAGTTTGCTCCTCATCCGCCAGGTCCAGAGCTTCGTAGCTCATGGGCACCGACCTGACCAGGCAACCGTCCGTGCGCGGGGGCGTCCACGGGGCGACGTTTTGGGGCGTCCAAGACCACCACGCACCAAGTCTCTGATATCAACGACCAAGACCAGTCGTTAAGTCGTGTTGTTGTCTTCGTTCATGACAAGAGATGTCTGGGTGACTACGGAGGACTACGCTGCTACGGAAAACATGCAATTCTGTGCTGGCGCAGGCCTTCATGCATGTACAAACCTGCTAGAACTGCCTTCGTGGGCCAACACAGAGTTCCGCTTTCCTATAGTATATTTATCATATACCAAAAAGAAACGATGCTCCAATGGCCCAAATATGTTGATCAAACATCCAGATTGAAAGCCTACTAGGAACGGATCTAGGAACGTACTAGGAACGTGAATCTTCAGCCTCAAAGACTCAATGAGTCCGGACAAAAAGCAGAACTGTCCAGCGCTTCGTCCGCTTTTGTGGGGAAACATGTGAGGAAACAAACCTCGTTGACCTCTACCACTTCCGAGCAGTTCCGAAATTGACAAATAAGAAGTACCGAAAAGAGGGAACAAGAAAGGTCTAACACCATCCAGAAAGAACAAAACTATTTCATGCACTACTGAGCAGGTGGCAAGGACCTTGTCATTCTCCGATTCTCCACAGTCTTTGCTATAGAAAATGGCTTGAGCCAAGGAAGCAAATGGACCACCAGGTTCTTCCATGTGTCATCATGATTATTTCATGTCATTTCTACTTCTCCGCTTCTCTACCTTGTTTTCAGCGAGTTCAAAAGACTGCTTGCGATTCTGTGCCAATGGAGCTTGCTTCCAATCTTCAATTGCCTGGCATGTCCTCCTGGTAGGCCATCGTACTCAAGTGAGTCTCTGAGCCACTTTCGGATGACCTCCCAAGGATGTATACTTAGTGTTCCAGGACCTTGGACCCCCCTTGTTGACTCTCAATCGGATGTCTCTGTCTCTCCCTCCGAGGGTGTTGGTTCATTGACCCCCTTTTCGGAGTGAGCAGTGCTATGAGCACATCCTGGAACAGTGACTTTGTTCATTAGAAGACAGAACATGACAAAGAAAAAGAAAAAAGAACAACCCGAACCACATCGAACCACCCTTCCGTTGCTTTGTTTGCTGCCCCAGGGAGCTGCTCAGGAACAGTAATGTTCAAAATCAAGAATGGGCCACAAGGCCAAACCGCAAAGCCGCGGACCACACTCCTGTGTTTGCAAAGCCGTGGACTCCAGCATTGCAGAGACCAGCGGGTCGTACACGGCAAACTCAGGGGTGCAGCACTCAGAAGCTTGATTCCTGGCCTACAGCTTTTTCCCTTTCGACTTCTTCACCTTCTTCGAAAGCTTTGTCTCAGAAAGCTTCTTCTTCATCTTCCAGACACTCCCTTCAGTTTGGGGTTGAACCAACAGCCGCGAGTGGCCACCAATGCCTTGGCACCAAGCCGACGGAGAAAACGGAAGGGCCTCTCGATTCGCTTCCGGACCCCCCTCTCTCTCCGAGTCCAAGCAGCCACCGATATCCGATCGACCAGGAGTAAGGTATACCCACCGATTCCGCTACGTTCATAGCTTCTTGTTCCGTTCGTAGTAAGGCCTGGAGGCCCCGATCGTAGCGTCCGATCGCTCCGTTCGTAGCGATGGCCTCCAACCTACTTGCGATGGCCACCGAGCATAGCGGTCCTTGCAGCTATTTCGTCTTTCACGGATTCACGACCGAAAAGAACATCCCCTCTACGAATCCGCGAACGGTCACTCCGGTCGGGCCATCTATGACATCTATGAGTCACGAATTGAGCCCGAAAAACTCCGGACCTTTCCCGTCGGGTGAGAGGTCTCATCTGGGAGGTCCACAAACGGAAAATGCGACCTGGAGCTCCACAAGCGCGCCTCATTTTTCCACTTCTGTCCCCAGATGAAAAAACAAAAAAGAAGAACAAAACCCGTCCCTTCAGCGTCTTGGCCAAGGTGCGGCATTGAACCTTGGACGTGCGTCAAACCACAGGCCACAGGATCAGATCTCGATTTATCGCGGGACTCTTCATCAGCAAGGTATCTTCATCGTTGCTTAAATGTGTTTAAATCAACGTTGAAAGATGTTGAAAGCTTCATCAGCTCATCTTCCTCTTCTTGCCGCTGTCTCCGAGAAAGGCTTCTTTGGCTAAGTTCTCAACTTGGCAATCGCTCTGGGGGAAAGGTCCATGACCAGCAGGGCGGCAAGCACCACCAGACCTAAATCCGATATAGGCTCGGGCCGTGTGGACACTCCTCCGTTTGGCAGCATTCGTTGCACCATTCGACTACCCTTATGGTGCATGGTGCTTGCTTTTGCATTTGCGTTTCATCGGTTTGAAACCTGAGAAAGCCCGACTTCTGGTAGGCAGTCTCAGAGGTCTGCCTTGCCAACTTGTGCAGACCTGGCGCAGAATCCGAGTCCGGGACAGTCTCCGGGACGGTCGAATCAAGTCGAATCCAAGAGGCAGTGGTAGCCACCCGCGTTGCCCGGTGTCTTCCAGTCAGCTGGGCCTGAAAGTAAGAAGTTGTCAGCTGGACTCCTTGACATGGCTGGAGCTGATCCAAAGCGCATCTTCACTGGTCCCTTCCCTCTTGGAAGCAGAAAAGAACGTTCCTTTCCACTTGATCTAGTCAAATCTAGTCTTTATCTGAGCGACATTGGTGCACAGTTCCACTGCCGCATGAGGTGATTCCATTCTCCTGCAGAACAAAGCATTGAAGCTGGCAATTGTCGTCACCCAGCGGCAAGGTGTTTGAAGATCCGAGAACACACCACCAGAGGCATGCCAAAGAAACAAGCATTGTTTGTGCTGTGAAAGACTCTGGGAGTCAGGCATCCGACACACCACCTGAGATGCCACTCCCACCGCCGCTGCTGTAGCTGCCACCGCCGCTGCTGTAGCTGCCACCGCCGCTGCTGTAGCTGCCGCCACCGCTGCTGTAGCCACCGCCGCTGCTGTAGCCACCGCCGCTGCTGTAGCTGCCACCACCGCTGCTGTAGCTGCCGCCTCCGCTGCTGTAGCTGCCGCCACCGCTGCCGTAGCTGCCATAGCTGTGGCTACCGTAGCCATGGCTGCCATAGTGGCCATAGCTACGGTGGCTGTAGCCATAGCCTGGGCTGCTGTAGCTATGTGTTGTGTAATGGTGGCCACCATACCCTCCGTAACGGCCGCCGCCGTAGCTGCTGAACTCGTGGCCAGAGCTGCCCTCAGTGGGAAAGTGCATGTCAAAGCAATTCTAGGGAGAAGGTTGCCTCTTCTATATATAGAATCTTGTAAACCTATTCTATCCATTTGCATCCATTTCAGCTTAAGGATGCTTAAGGGAAGAATCTATACAACATCAGCTCAAGGGCAAATGATTCCAAAAAGCGTAGGTACCGTAGGGAGCATTCGTCCATCAAGAAGTTGCCTGTAGGCCATGTTGGCTCGTGTCCCTTCTAAGCCTCTGGCGGCATGTTTTACATGGACCTTGCATGCATCGGGCCGCAAAAAACAAACAAACACGATACAGCCACGATGTTGGACCTCCAGTTTGCCATGCGCGTTCTATCAGACCGTCAGACCGTCAGACCCTTTGAATTTCAACAGAATGTTCAAAACAGATTGGAAAAAAGCACCGACTGGTTCTCTTTGGTTCAGAAAGTAACTTGACTTTGAGGAACGGTGTCTAATGAGATTCGTCTTCCGTTGCTTCTCCAATCTTCTTCGTCTTCAAACGGCGAGTGGTTCATCACGACCAAATCGCTTTTGCCAGCTCTGAGGGTTTCACGATGTGATGCACCTGAAGTGGTTCATGTCAGTTTTCTGTCCCTGTGATTCAAGTCAGGTGTTGCTTCGATGTCACACAGAAACAGCATCTTGCATCTTGGATGTTTGGTCCGGGCGTTGGGATTTCCTCCGCTGAAGAGGGTCAATCTTGCTCGGAACAGACCGTCTGCAACATTCTCGAAACCGCTATGTGTCCCTGTTTCTGGGGAAAACAATCTCAATGAACCATCACGATCACAAAGAACTCGATTGTAATGCCTAATTAATGACGCGATCGGTAGTACCCGTCTCTGATCTTCCGACCACAGTGTGCGATGTCGGTGCCCAAGAGCTCGAATCTCCCCCAACAATGGCCTAGCGCCGCGGAAGCTTCGTTTCTGCGAGAAATCGAAGAACGGCATGTCAATCCACACAATGTGATGTCGCCCAACCAACCACGACCACAAGCTGTTTGTCGCATTCAATTTCAGCTACAAAAGAAGGGTTCACATGCATTGTACTTGTGATTCTCAACTCCACACCAAGCCTCATGCATCTTTTGATCCTTTCTTCCCAACTAGGCCCGCTGCACTGCTGGAGCTTGATGGTGCCCAAGAGCTCTCGTCTCCTCCGACAATGACCTCGCACAAGCTCCGGAAGAACATCCACTCATACAATGTGATTATGCTCAATATTGCTCAATGCAAACTCTCGAACATCGCAACGGCTTTCTAGAACTCTTGAAATATACGCAACCGAGGCCAACTTTAGTAAGACTAGGGGCCTTGCATGATGTTGCTAGGTCCCAAGCATGATGGGAGCTTGAGGGAGCCCAAGAGCTTGAATCTCCGCCAACAATGGCCTAGTTGAAAGAACTGATCTTGTCAGGACACCATGGAGAATGTGCCTCAAAGGACAACTGGACTATATATAGAATTGCTATGGAAGCATGAAGGTGTGATAGAGGAAATCCATTATGTTCAGTCGGGGAGGCACATATTTTAAAGAGAGAACACGATTGAAAATGATAGGCCAAAAATACTATGTGAAGGGTGTTTGTTATCTCTCTTATGAAACTCCCTTGATAAACATCTAAAATGTGAAGGAAATTTCATTGGTCCCATTTTTGCTGTTGATAAATTGCAATCACATCTCCTTCTAAATCGTTCTAAATCTATTTGTAGTTGTTTTTTACCTTATAGTTATTTTGGTATCTCTCTGTATTGTTGTGCTAGGTAAACCAACCATAAATTAAAGACATTAAAGATAGAAAAGTGGAAGGTACAGTAGGACCGCACTACAAAATGTCATTTGCAAGCTGTGCCATGTTTACTTGAGCGGCTGATTTTGTTTGTGACATTTTTGCTTACAGTAAC